>VCKV01000167.1:0-295803 GCA_005876975.1 Drosophila orena
ATAAAAGTATTTTTAAAAGGTGAAAATCCTTTTTTATTGAAAAAAAAATAGATTTCTGAGGTGGAAAAATGGAAATATTTAATTTTAAGTGTGGGGAAGCGTCAAAAACTATTTGTAATTTGTGGGTAAACGTTATTTATTAAAAATAAACCTAGCTTTTATAGGTTGGCAATCGATAAAACTATTTTTAAAAGCTAAAAATGTTTTTATTGAAAAAAAATAGATTTTTGAGGTGGAAAAATGAAAATATTTAATTCTAAATGTTGGGAAGCGTCAAAAACTATTTGTTATGTGTGGGTAAACGTTATCTATTAAAAATAACTAGTTTTAGAGGTTGGCAATCGATAAAACTATTTTTAAAAGGTAAAAATCATTTTTTTTTGAAAATAAAATAGATTTCTGAGGTGGAATAATGAAAATATTTAATTCTAAGTGTTGGGAAATGTCAAAAACTGTTTGTCATGTGTGGGTAAACGTTATTTATTAAAAATAACTAGTTTTTAGAGGTTGGCAATCGATAAAAGTATTTTTAAAAGGTAAAAATCCTTTTTTATTGAAAAAATAGATTTCTGAGGTGGAAAAATGGAAATGTTTAATTTTAAGTGTGGGAAAGCGTCAAAAACTATTTGTAATGCGTGGGTACACGTTATTTATAAAAAATACACCTAGCTTTTATAGGTTGGCAATCGATAAAACTATTTTTAAAAGGTAAAAATCCTTTTTATTGAAAATAAAATAGATTTCTGAGGTGGAAAAATGAAAATATTTTATTTTAAGTGTTGGGAAATGTCAAAAACTATTTGTTATGTGTGGGTAAACGTTATCTATTAAAAATAACTAGTTTTAGAGGTTGGCAATCGATAAAACTATTTTTAAAAGGTAAAAATCCTTTTTTATTGAAAATAAAATAGATTTCTGAGGTGGAATAATGAAAATATTTAATTCTAAGTGTTGGGAAATGTCAAAAACTGTTTGTTATGTGTGGGTAAACGTTATTTATTAAAAATAACTAGTTTTTAGAGGTTGGCAATCGATAAAAGTATTTTTAAAAGGTAAAAATCGTTTTTTATTGAAAAAAATAGTTTTATGAGGTGGAAGAATGAAAATATTTAATTTTAAGTGTGGGGAAGCGTCAAAAACTACTTGTAATGTGTGGGAAAACGTTATTTATTAAAAATAACTAGTTTTTAGAGGTTGGCAATCGATAAACCTATTTTAAAAAGGTACAAAATCGTTTTTTATTGAAAAAAATAGTTTTATGAGGTGGAAGAATGAAAATATTTAATTTTAAGTGTAGGGAAGCGTCAAAAACTATTTGTAATGTGTGGGTAAGCTATTTGTTATGTGTGGGTAAACGGTATTTATTAAAAATAACTAGTTTTAGAGGTTGGCAATCGATAAAAGTATTTTTAAAAGGTGAAAATCCTTTTTTATTGAAAAAAAAATAGATTTCTGAGGTGGAAAAATGGAAATATTTAATTTTAAGTGTGGGAAAGCGTCAAAAACTATTTGTAATGTGTGGGTACACGTTATTTATTAAAAATAACTAGTTTTAGAGGTTGGCAATCCATAAAACTATTTTTAAAAGGTAAAAATATTTTTATTGAAAAAAAATAGATTCTGAGGTGGAAAAATGAAAATATTTAATTCTTAGTGTTGGGAAGCGTCAAAAATTTTTGTTATGTGTGGGTACACGTTATTTATTAACAATAACTAGTTTTTAGAGGTTGGTAATCGATAAAACTATTTATAAGAGGTAAAAATGGTTTTTTATTGAAAAAATTAGATTTCTGAGGTGGAAAAATGAAAATATTTAGTTCTAAGTGTTGGGAAGCGTCAAAAATTATTTGTAATATGTAGTTAAACGTTATTTATTAAAAATAACTTGTTTTTAGAGGTTGGCAATCGATAAAACTATTTTTAAAATGTACAAATTCGTTTTTATCGAAAAAAAATAGTTTTGTGAGGTGGAAAAATGAAAATATTTAATGTTAAGTGCAGGGAAGCGTCAAAAACTACTTGTAATGTGTGGGTAAACGTTATTTATTAAAAATAACTAGTTTTTAGAGGTTGGCAATCGATAAAACTATTTTTAAAAGGTACAAAATTGTTTTTTATTGAAAAAAATAGTTTTATGGGGTGGAAAAATGAAAATATTTAATGTTAAGTGCAGGGAAGCGTCAAAAACTACTTGTAATGTGTGGGTAAACGTTATTTATTAAAAATAACTAGCTTTTAGAGGTTGGCAATCGATAAAACTATTTTTAAAAGGTATAAATCGTTTTTTATTAAAAAAATAGTTTTTTGAGGTGGAAAAATGAAAATATTTAATTTTAAGTGTAGGGAAGCGTCGAAAACTATTTGTTATGTGTGGGTAAACTATTTGTAATGTGTGGGTAAACGTTATTTATTAAAAATAACTAGATTTAGAGGTTGGCGATCGATAAAACTATTTTTAAGAAGTACAAAATCGTTTTTTATTATAGAAAACTATATAGGGTTATTATAAGGTGACTTCGACGGTTGTATTATGCCATTCGCTAGAAATTGTTCGGATACGGATAATGTTTTCAGTAAAATTTAACTTTTCTTTTTCTTTTCTCACCTTTCAAGATTACTGTCCCTACTGAACTTTTTTCGACCATATGTTCTGGTAATTTTTGGCCGGATAGTATGGTGGTGAATGAGTTCGAAGCTAAGATCAAAAATACGAAAAAAAAGCGATGGGAACGTCCGTCACTAGCCATATCACTACTTTCTCTCCTCGTTGTACTTCTCCCTGTTTAATAAAGTCTCACTAAAGGCTTGCGTAGCAATTTCACTAAATTTCACTGATAGCCTCTCCTTTGCATCCCATATCAGTATGGCGGATGCCATAAATATTTTTTATACGGCAACAAATATCTTTTTGAACTCCTGTCTTCCGATGTACTATCAGTCTATCTCCAACAAATCTCCTTGGCTTAAGAGTTGACTCACTTTATAGAACACTTAAAGATACCGGTTCTCAGTCTCTCTTTTTTTAATATTTAAGTGATCGGTTAAATTTAAGTTCTACTTTGCACAGGATCCGAAATGCATAATTTCATAATTTCGTTATTGCTTAGCGCAAAACAACTTCTTACACTTCCGCGCTATTTTTTTTAAATACTTCGGTAACATCGGATCAGGCAATCAGGATCAGGACGATCTATTTGCCCAGTTTTTTCAAAACGCTACCTTATTCTATTCCTACGGGATATCAAAGTCGAATTTAATTGTTTGTCCCACTTTAAACGAAAGCCCACTGCTTTCCGAAGAACACGATCTTATCCAACGCGTGATGATGGTCACGACGTAGCTGTACTGAAGCTGTACCTCGTGCCGTTGCCATATTGTATCTTAAAGTTTTAAAAGCTAGAACTGCTTATTCCGATAATCGGAATTTTTTTATACTGTCTTTCTTAATACAGCCATGGAGAGAATGAATCTTTGGTATCACCCAAAAACCTTCGCATTTGTTTGGCATAATTTGGCCGTGGGAAATACAGAATATACAGACTATAGTATTTTCACATCGTCTGTGCGAATGCATCTTCCTCCTACAACATATCCCAGATATTTGGCCTGATTATAGAAAAACTTATTTTTTTCTACATTTATTGTAAGAATTGTAATTGTTTACAATGACGTGACCCAACATAACAAGGAAATCTTCAAAAGTAGGTGAACAGACCAGCAAGACGTCAAGGTATACCTATATATAGTCGCGTAGAGCTGCCTGAATAATTTTATCCATTATCCATTTTTTGTGGGGCGTTGCACAGGCAGAACAGCAAGACGGTAAACTAATATAGCGCTATGCCGAGTACTGTAAACCTTTTCTTCTCTCTTCTTTTGGTTTCCAGTGGTATTTGCCAAAACACATCCTTCAAGTCGTTTGCAGAAATATAATAGGTTTCTTGTAGTCGACTTAGTAAGCCGCCCATTTGTGGTAACGGATATGCATCTTTAATGGTGCGGGAATTACCCTTACAAGCGTCGAGGCGAAGATGATTTTTGGGCCTTTCTGCACCAAGTTCATTGGGGAACTTCAGCTGCCATTGCTTTCTTCGTTCACACCTAACATGCGATCAAGCTCAGCACATACCAACTTTTGTTTTCTTGGTGATATTACATCCGTTGATTATTGGCAGGTCCTCAGTGTTACTTCACTCATATGCTGCTCCAGACAGGTTTTTCGTAACCCTTTTTCCAGACACAGTGGAAATCTTGTGATCATGTGCTTCAGTTCCAAATTTTGTTCTGTTGTGAGCCGATGTGGGGTATATGCGGTTGTGGGCATATGGGCTTCAGCCATATCAAAGTTATTACTTAAATCCATTTTTGTTCAAGGTTCTCTTTACCCGAGGAATTTTAGGCCAAAAGTTTCCCAAAAATCGAATATAAAATAAAATCGTTGCGTCAGACCGCCCACGATTGGGAGTTCCAAGTCTTTGGTTTCGCCTTCCGACACTACGTGTAGTGTGATGGCCCCTGTTACAAACTCTTCGCCGAGTTTTGTTATTGTTTGCGGTTGGCTTTTTAAGAACTCTTCTGCTCCTTTGCCATTGCAATTCGAGCCATCACTTGTATCCAATAATGCTAGTATTTCTACTCCGTCAACTTTAGTTATGGAAAAGAAACAGTTGTCATGTTGTACCACAGTGTCCATGGCTTTTGTATCTTGCGCTCTTGGGTTATTGCATATTCTTCATCAAGTCACTTCCGGCCGTGGGAAAAGCCCGTTTCATTTCTATAGTGAGCGAATAATAGCCAGAATCATAATCCTCTGCTATATCCTCCATTAATTGTCAGTACCATTTGCTGCCTTCTTCTACAACTCGACTATGGAATTCCCAATTCCCAATTTGTTTTCGATTAATTCCATATAATTTTGTAGCTTCCCCACGCGGAATAGAAAATTTTCATCGTTCATGCCCGCTTCGTCCGCCATTTATGGAAGTCATGGATAGAGGCGTAATTCTAAATTTTAAATCTTTGCTACCACCCAGTCATGTCTAGGAACCTTCATATTTGGTTGGTAGAACTTGACCGGGGAAATCTCGTTGTCTGTATTTTCGCATCGTCTGTGCGAATGCATCCTCTTCCTACGACATATTCCAGGCATTTGGCCTGACTAAAGCAAAAAAGGTTTGTCGCGTTGTAAGCAATCACTGACACTGACGTGGCACAAATGCAGTTTCACTGTTTGCGCCATATTCCCTCCCCTTCACACGTCCGTGTGTTACGATCATCAGAACTACTGGCTATTCACAACGACTGTTGTCTTTGTGCATACAATAATAAGGCTGATACTCGCCACTGAAAAGTTAACTATATATATAAAACTTTTAATTATCAAACATTTAAATTAAGTAAGTAAAATTTAATTACCTGGAAAAGGCTAAAAATATCTTTTTAATGTCTAGTATATAAAATGAATATTATATATTCACGCTACAGCCTTTATCTGTTTCCCCAATTACTCGGTCACTGCACTTGCCTTGGGTATTACTGCTTTTACCTTTTTTTGCCTGACTTTTAAAAATTTATAAGTTCACTATTATCTTTTGTTTGTTGCTGTTTATTTTCGGATGTAATTATTCAGTTTAATTGGATGGTTTATATTTATGTAACTGCACTGTTTATGTTTGTTAAGCGGACTTCGTCTTTATACCCGTTACTCGTAGAGGTAAATGATATACTATATTCGTTGAAAAGTATGTAACAGGCCAGAAGGAAACGTTTCTGACCAGTATATATTGCGTATAAAGTATTGATCAGGATCAACAGCCGAGTCTATCTGGCCATGTCCGTCTGTTCGTCTGACAGTCTGTCCGTATGAACGCCTCGATCTCAGGAACTACAAAAGCTAGAATGTTAAGATTAAGGATGGAGGCTGCATCCAGAGACATGGACGAACGAGTTAACATGCCTCTCTCCCCGGCCACAGGGAAACAACACCGACCCGGCAACAAATCCAGAGCCGAGGAGTTTTAACGAAGATCGCCAACACGAACTCGGCCGAAGAGACATTTTGCCTAAGCATACAACTTTTTGTAATAAAGAGATTCATTCTCGTTTCATACCCCGAACTACACAGTGGTTTTTTTGAAAGCTTTTCCTCCCCCGGCCACAGGATTGTAACTGGCGCAGCCGGACTACGGACAAGTGATTAACAATGCCCACTACGCTTATCGTTCTAATTCTAAAGAGGTGATGAACATGTGACGGCAGTGGTTGTGGGGATTTTAGTAGTGAGCGGTGAAATAATAAATTAAGTAAAAAGTTATTGAAGCATAATGACGTCCAAGTGCAAATAAAACAAAAGAAACAAACAAAACCAAGTTCAAATTGCTTCACAGGCGACCGTATATGTGTACATCAATCTCTGATAAGGCACCGGGATCGCTTGTGCGGGACAATTTACAACAATTATACCAACAAGTTGCTGCGTGTGATGACCGTATAAGTGTACATCAATCGCTGATAAGGATCATCCATACACCCCAACTCATAAAATGATACCAATTAAAAAAGAAAAAAAAAAAGAAAAATTTGACATATCAAACTGCTGTGCGTGGTGACCGTTTGTATGTGGTTGGTATGCTTTTTTGGTTATTTCACCAGAATAGTAATTTCATCACTATGGTAATATTGCATCAGCCTATATTTGCATTTGTATGTGGTTGGTATGCGTTTTGGTTATTTCACCAGAATAGTAATTTCATCTCTATAGTAACATTGCATCAGCCCATCTTTGCATTGCGAATGGTTGTTGTAGTTCTGTAGTTCTGAGAACAACTGATAGGCTGGCGCCGCTGTCGCTGACTGCGAGTTGTTATACAAAAAAAGAAGTGGTAAAGAGCTAGATCAGTCAAATATTAGACTTCATTGTGATCAGAACTCGCTGCGCAAGAAGTGAATATATACATCAGTCGCCGCCAAGGCAACGGGATCCTCCGCACAATGATTTAAAATAAATAAATGTGAGTTGTGTGATAAACGACCGAATATGTGTACAACAATCGTTGTTAAGGCACCGGGATCGTTTTTATTTATCAATTTACATGAACGCAAATTTATTTTACAAATAAAAAATAATAATAATAATAAAACCTGGACAATTATTATTCATAACAATAAAAAAATAAAATAATAAAAAAAAAAAAATATATATACACAGTGATACAGTTTCCTTCGGCAAATCAAGTAAGCATGTATGTGTTTGTGTTGCGCCGCTTGTAAAATTCTTGCGACGTCGGCGCATCACGGCGCCACTGCGCCAGAGTGGCGGCGCGATGCTTTACGCCGCGTTCGCTTGTACACTGTTAAATTTTGTTGAATTCTTTTTGCACACCACGGACTGCAAGAAAAAAACAACTTAAAAAAAAAATATATATAAAAGCAATAAAATTAATTTAAGAAATATATTATACATTTATAAAAAAAAAAGAAAAAAAACAAGAAAAATAATAGAAAACAACAAAACAATCCACAAACAACTTAACGTCTTTTGTTGTCACATGTTCACTAACCTCTAAATTACACTCTATTGAATACTTATTTAATTTATGCATTACAGTTAAAGTCGAAAACATAAAAAAAAACTACAAAGGTGGAAGTAAGCACAGCAGCACTACACGAATGACATACAATCAACACTAAACACCGGGAAACAAGGAAAAGAGGAAACACATACAGGTTCTCTTTTATTTTCGAAAAAATACACACATATTATAATACACATTTAAACATAGATACATATACATAGTATCACAAAATATAATACAATATATTAATACATTAATATACAAACGAAAACAATACAAACCAAACAAACACCCAAAATTTTCCGTATACAAAAAAAAAGAGAACAAAAAACACATACATATTATTAATATACCTATTTACACCTCACATATTATTACTATTTTATATACACATGCACATTACTTGCAAACAAAAATACAATACACGTAAATGTTAAGAAAAAAAGCCAACACCGGTAACACAGTTAGGGGCAGATTAGGGTTAAGGAGCGGATCAGGTCTATCTGAGATAAGGGAAGCGACAGGAACAAAAGAGAAAGACCAGTCGGTTCCATCCCAAAACAATAATCCCACCAACGCTATGGATTCCGGTAACGCATCAGGTCCACTAAGTCCCACCGTTAGCAATTCTTCAATAAACACAAACCTTAATCTACAACAACTACTAACCCTTGTACATCAACTACCAACTTACGAAGGCCCACCTGACAATCTTGATAGATTTATAGACAGAGTAGATCAGCTCCTTTTGTTAGCCTCATCAGTGGACCAAGCAACATGCGGACAGTACTTACTTGGAACTATCCGTGACAAAATTAAAGGCAGGGCAGACGAAGCGCTGAATGTCTGCGATGTACTCCTTAGTTGGGATGACATCAAAGCAAACTTCAAGCGACTATACTCTAGCAAGAAAACAGAAGAGATGCTAGTTAGAGAGCTACCCAATTTTCCGGACGGACTCACTATGGGGAAATTATATTACTCAACCGCAAAAATAAGAAGCGAACTAATGTCACTCGCCAGAGAAGCAGACCCTAGTGGACAGTCTCTCGCGGCCAAACGTGACTAATACGACAGATTCTGCCTAAATGCATTTTTAGTTGGATTAAAGGACCCACTTAGGTCAGCCATTAGGTATCAAAGGCCAGAGACAATCGAGAAAGCATACGAGTACGGACAGCTTGAATTAAACAACAACGCTCGTCATGATAACACCCGACATGATAACACCAACAATGACAATAATAGCCGGTTTATGCAGAGACAACAAAATTTTAACAACAATAATAATAGACGCTTCACACGTCAAAATAATTCCCATAACGATAGTAATGGTCGACAAGATAGAAAAACTCTGGGCAGGAACCCCTTCCACAATAACGAACAACCAGATCAGACCCTAAGTCACCAAAACAGGAACAACCATAATCCAAGCGCTCCGCTGTGTAACATCAACGATGATGCAAATTTTCCAGTAGAAGCCTCGGGAAGCCAGTCGGATACATAAGCAAGAAGACTTACGGATCTTCCTTGCCATTTGTTTTCTTATCACCAAACTCCATTGTGTCAAACCCTCTCAAATTCCTTATAGACACAGGATCTACTTACTCTTTCATAAATCCAGCACTTATTAATGAAGATCATATTAAAAAACTAACCTCAGATATCAATATCCACACTGTCCTCAGTACATTCAAAATTCGGGAATATACAGATAAATTAAATTTCAAACAATTCGGAAAAATTATCAATTTTAAGTTCTTATTATTTAATTTCCACCCCCACTTCAATGGCCTCCTAGGCATGGATATCCTATCTAGCCTAAATGCAAAAATAAACTTTGCCGAATCCATACTAGAAACACCAGAAACCGCCATCCCAATCCTCACAAGGGCATTACATAACCTGCCACAAAATACCAAAATGCTACTTCCGCTCCCAGTAAACTTCATGCAGGGAGACTTTATATGCGAAACCACAAATTTGGATAATCAAATATCCCTAACAGGCGGTTTATACACCGCAAACGCAGGATCCGCCTATTTCGAAGTCTGCAATAACTCAGACCAGATCCAAACACTTTACCTCGTGGAACCGTTACAGGCAGAAGAGTTCTCTCCACGAACCCACCAATATTTAAACTGCATGTCCACGGCAACAGATACAGAACGACCGGACGACCAACAATTAAACATGCAGACGGAACACCTCAACAGCGAGGAGAAACAACACATACTCAAACTATGCAAGTCATTCAAAAGAGTTTTCCACAACGAAAATAACCAACTAACGTTCTCTAACGCCGTCAAACACTCTATACCAACAACAGATAATATACCGATCATACAAAATCTTATCGTTACCCATTTGTACATAAAGACGAAGTTCGAAAGCAAATTTCAAAAATGCTCGAACAAAACATCATAAAAAACAGCCATTCCCCCTGGTGTGCACCCGTCTGGGTCGTACCTAAGAAAAGTGACATCATGGGCGAAAAAAAGTTGCGCTTGGTAATCGATTTTCGGAAATTAAATGAGAAGACTGTCTCTGATAGATACCCTATCCCGAACATTGCAGATATACTAGACAGCATAGGACCATGTATTTCACAACGATAGACTTAGCAAGTGGCTTTCACCAAATTCAAATGAACCCACGCGACGCGAGCAAGACGGCATTCACCGTCGAAATTGGGCATTACGAGTTCACGAGAATGCCCTTCGGTCTCAAGAACGCCCCTGAAACGTTCCAACGCGTTATGGACAACGTTTTATGTGACTTGGTCGGTAACGTCTGTCTAGTCTATCTCGACGATATAATAGTATTCTCACCCTCACTCCAAAAACATATAACAGATATTAAGTCGGTTTTCACAAAACTCCAAAACTCAAATCTAAAAATCCAACCAAGCAAGTGTAGCTTTTTAAGGAAGGAAATCGATTTCCTGGGACATATCGTAACCCAGGAAGGAGTCAAACCAAACCCACTTAAGATTCAAACCATCAAAGACTTCCCCTGCCCAAAGACAACCAGGGAAATTAAATCATTTTTAGGATTATTGGGTTATTACAGGAAATTCATAAAGGACTTCGCGAAAATAACTAAACCCATAACGACAGTTAAAAGGGAAGAAATCTATAATAATAGACGATGAATTTAAACAAGCATTCGAAATGTCGAAAGATCTTCTTTGTAATGATCCCATACTCATATACCCTGATTTCAATAAACCGTTCACGCTGACCACAGACGCAAGTAATTATGCGATAGGCTCTGTGTTGTCACAAGGCCCAGACACTAATGACAGACCCATATCTTTTGCTAGCAGAACACTATCGGACACGGAAATCCGCTATTCTACGATAGAGAAAGAAATGCTAGCCATCATTTGGTCTGTAGGTCATTTCAGACCATACCTTTTCGGGCGTAGATTCAAAATAGTCACAGACCATAAGCCCTTAATCTGGCTAGAAAATCTGAAAGGCCAGAATCCAAAACTACTTCGACGGAAAACTATCCTGGCCGCTTACGACTACGAAGTCGTATACAAAAAAAGGTCGCAAAACGTAGTTGCTGACGCACTCAGCAGAATTGAGCCAAACTTAAACATAAACGAAGACACACAAATTATACCAATCGCTTCGCAACCATTAAATCACTTCAATTGCCAAATAATATTCCGTACCGGATCAGCAACTGTGAGACAAGTAGAAACACCATTTTTCCATAAAGTAAGACACATAATCACAGAACCCGTACATACTTTCGACTCCGTTACATACACCCTTCAAACAATCCTGAAATCGAATAAAACATTCGCAATATTTGCACCAGACGATATTTTCAAAATAATAGAAGAGTCCTATAATAACTATTTCTTTGAAAATGACCTATACAAAATTTTCCGCTGCAATATATGCGTAACCGAAATTACGAATCCTCTTGACCAGGAAAACGAAATTCGTGCGTACCACTTTAACACTAATCATCACAATTATAAAAAATTGTGATACCTGCCTAACCCTAAAATACGATAGACTGCACTCCACCTTAACCGAACTATACAGGATAATCATGAACAAATGAAAAGAAGCACGCCTAGAACGCGATCATGTCCAAATACTCTCAGAAGCAATAGCAACTTATAACAATACACTCCAGCACTTCCTATACCCCTTTCGAGCTCTTCCACGGAAGAACTCACATATTGAACAAAACAATAACATTCGACAATCACCACGATTACCTTAAGAAATTAAACGAATTTAGAAAAGACATATACCCAAAAGTACAGGAACATTTAAACGCGACCACAGAAAGAAGACTGGCTAAATTAAACGAGACAGAGAGACACCAATCCAAGTCGAGCCTAATGATAAAATATTTAGAAAAGAAAACCGTAGAAACAAGATAGAAACAAGTAGATAGAGACAAAGGCATCACTTTCCTAACAACTAAAGGTCAAAAGTTACACAAACAAAAAATTAGGAAAACAGTTAAGAAAACAGTGGAAGAAACATAAAATAGACAAACAAGAAACAATTAGGGAAGTCAGAAATAACACATATTCATTATAAAATAGGATAAACTACAATATGGACACTGTCTGATAATGTAAACAAAGTATTAGTTATTAGCCAGTAAACTAAACATTATCCCCAAACTGTTATTTCATAAGGAACAAATAATAATATAAGATAGATAATAAGTAAACAAAGTGTAACTTTAGCATAAGATATAACGCTTATAAAAACAACACTCATGTTTAACATTAAGATACCCATTTAAAAAAAAAACTGTCAAATTCAAAATGTCTTCGGTGTTCGTGGCATACACCAACAACACGTCGCCTAATCACCTTTCTCCGATCCGGCCATTCCCCTTATGGCCTTCTCTGGGGGGGGGAGAAGTTAACATGCCTCTCTCCCCGGCCACAGGGAAACAACACCGACCCGGCAACAAATCCAGAGCCGAGGAGTTTTAACGAAGATCGCCAACACGAACTCGGCCGAAGAGACATTTTGCCTAAGCATACAACTTTTTGTAATAAAGAGATTCATTCTCGTTTCATACCCCGAACTACACAGTGGTTTTTTTGAAAGCTTTTCCTCCCCCGGCCACAGGATTGTAACTGGCGCAGCCGGACTACGGACAAGTGATTAACAATGCCCACTACGCTTATCGTTCTAATTCTAAAGAGGTGATGAACATGTGACGGCAGTGGTTGTGGGGATTTTAGTAGTGAGCGGTGAAATAATAAATTAAGTAAAAAGTTATTGAAACATAATGACGTCCAAGTGCAAATAAAACAAAAGAAACAAACAAAACCAAGTTCAAATTGCTTCATAGGCGACCGTATATGTGTACATCAATCTCTGATAAGGCGCCGGGATCGCTTGTGCGGGACAATTTACAACAATTATACCAACAAGTTGCTGCGTGTGATGACCGTATAAGTGTACATCAATCGCTGATAAGGATCATCCATACACCCCAACTCATAAAATGATACCAATTAAGAATGAAAAAAAAAAGAAAAATTTGACATATCAAACTGCTGTGCGTGGTGACCGTTTGTATGTGGTTGGTATGCTTTTTTGGTTATTTCACCAGAATAGTAATTTCATCACTATGGTAATATTGCATCAGCCCATATTTGCATTTGTATGTGGTTGGTATGCGTTTTGGTTATTTCACCAGAATAGTAATTTCATCTCTATAGTAATATTGCATCAGCCCATCTTTGCATTGCGAATGGTTGTTGTAGTTCTGTAGTTCTGAGAACAACTGATAGGCTGGCGCCGCTGTCGCTGACTGCGAGTTGTTATACAAAAAAAGAAGTGGTAAAGAGCTAGATCAGTCAAATATTAGACTTCATTGTGATCAGAACTCGCTGCGCAAGAAGTGAATATATACATCAGTCGCCGCCAAGGCAACGGGATCCTCCGCACAGTGATTTAAAATAAATAAATGTGAGTTGTGTGATTAACGACCGAATATGTGTACAACAATCGTTGTTAAGGCACCGGGATCGTTTTTATTTATCAATTTACATGAACGCAAATTTATTCTACAAATAAAAAAAAAAAATAATAATAAAACCTGGACAATTATTATTCATAACAATAAAAAAATAAAATAATAAAAAAAAAATAAATATATTCACAGTGATACAGTTTCCTTCGGCAAATCAAGTAAGCATGTATGTGTTTGTGTTGCGCCGCTTGTAAAATTCTTGCGACGTCGGCGCACCACTGTACATTGGCTGCCGCCAAGAGCTGATGTCGCGCCAGAGTGGCGGCGCGATGCTTTACGCCGCGTTCGCTTGTGCACTGTTAAATTTTGTTGAATTCTTTTTGCACACCACGGACTGCGAGAAAAAACCACTTAAAAAAAAATATATATATAAAAGCAATAAAATTAATTTAAGAAATATATTATACATTTATAAAAAGAAGAAAAAAAAATAATAGAAAACAACAAAACAATCCACAAACAACTTAACGGCTTTTGTTAAATTACACTCTATTGAATACTTATTTAATTTATGCATTACAGTTAAAGTCGAAAACATAAAAAAAAAACTACAAAGGTGAAAGTAAGCACAGCAGCGCTACACGAATGACATACAATCAACACTAAACACCGGGAAACAAGGAAAAGAGGAAACTGCGTAACAGACACACACATACAGGTTCTCTTTTATTTTCGAATAAATACACACATATTATAATACACATTTAAACATAGATACATATACATAGTATCACAAAATATAATACAATATATTACTACATTAATATACAAACGAAAACAATACAAACCAAACAAACACCCAAAATTTTCCCTATACAAAAAAAAAGGAGAACAAAAAACACAAACATATTATTAATATACCTATTTACACCTCACATATTATTACTATTTTATATACACATGCACATTACTTGCAAACAAAAATACAATACACGTAAATGTTAAGAAAAAAAGCCAACACACAATCGCTACATACCACGACAACAGAACTATAATAACGGCAACAACGCTCGTCATGATAACACCCGACATGATAACACCAACAATGACAATAATAGCCGCTTTATGCAGAGACAACAAAATTTTAACAACAATAATAATAGACGCTTCACACGTCAAAATAATTCCCATAACGATAGTAATGGTCGACAAGATAGAAAAACTCTGGGCAGGAACCCCTTCCACAATAACGACCAACCAGATCAGACCCTAAGTCACCAAAACAGGAACAACCATAATCCAAGCGCTCTGCTATGTAACATCAACGATGATGCAAATTTTCCAGTAGAAGCCTCGGGAAGCCAGTCGGATACATAAGCAAGAAGACTCACGGATCTTCCTTGCCATTTGTTTTCTTATCACCAAGCTCCATGGTGTCAAACACTCTCAAATCCCTTATAGACACAGGATCTACTTACTCTTTCATAAGTCCAGCACTTATTATTGAAGATCATATTAAAAAACTAACCTCAGATATCAATATCCACACTGTCCTCAGTACATTCAAAATTCGGGAATATACAGATAAATTAAATTTCAAACAATTCGGAAAAATGATCAATTTTAAGTTCTTATTATTTAATTTCCACCCCCACTCCATGGTCTCCTAGGCATGGATATCCTATCTAGCCTAAATGCAAAAATAAACTTTGCCGAATCCATACTAGAAACACCAGAAACCGCCATCCCAATCCTCACAAGGGCAAACCCTGTAGACACATTACATAACCTGCCCCAAAATACCAAAATGCTACTTCCGCTCCCAGTAAACTTCATGCAGGGAGACTTTATATGCGAAACCACAAATTTGGATAATCAAATATCCCTAACAGGCGGTTTATACACCGCAAACGCAGGATCCGCCTATTTCGAAGTCTGCAATAACTCAGACCAGATCCAAACACTTTTCCTCGAGGAACCGTTACAGGCAGAAGAGTTCTCTCCACGAACCCACCAATATTTAAACTGCATGTCCACGGCAACAGATACAGAACGACCGGACGACCAACAATTAAACATGCAGACGGAACACCTCAACAGCGAGGAGAAACAACACATACTCAAACTATGCAAGTCATTCAAAAGAGTTTTCCACAACGAAAATAACCAACTAACGTTCTCTAACGCCGTCAAACACTCTATACCAACAACAGATAATATACCGATTCACACAAAATCTTATCGTTACCCATTTGTACATAAAGACGAAGTTCGAAAGCAAATTTCAAAAATGCTCGAACAAAACATCATAAAAAACAGCCATTCCCCCTGGAGTGCACCCGTCTGGGTCGTACCTAAGAAAAGTGACATCATAGGCGAAAAAAAGTGGCGCTTGGTAATCGATTTTCGGAAATTAAATGAGAAGACTGTCTCTGATAGATACCCTATCCCGAACATTGCAGATATACTAGACAGCATAGGACCATGTATTTCACAACGATAGTCTTAGCAAGTCGCTTTCACCAAATCCAAATGAACCCACGCGACGCGAGCAAGACGGCATTCACCGTCGAAATTGGACATTACGAGTTCACGAGAATGCCCTTCGGTCTCAAGAACGCCCCTGAAACGTTCCAACGCGTTATGGACAACGTTTTATGTGACTTGGTCGGTAACGTCTGTCTAGTCTATCTCGACGATATAATAGTATTCTCACCCTCACTCCAAAAACATATAGCAGATATTAAGTCGGTTTTCACAAAACTCCAAAACGCAAATCTAAAAATCCAACCAAGCAAGTGTAGCTTTTTAAGGAAGGAAATCGATTTCCTGGGACATATCGTAACCCAGGAAGAAGTCAAACCAAACCCACTTAAGATTCAAACCATCAAAGACTTCCCCTGCCCAAAGACAACCAGGGAAATTAAATCATTTTTAGGATTATTGGGTTATTACAGGAAATTCATAAAGGACTTCGCGAAAATAACTAAACCCATAACGACAGTTAAAAGGGAAGAAATCTATAATAATAGACGATGAATTTAAACAAGCATTCGAAATGTCGAAAGATCTTCTTTGTAATGATCCCATACTCATATACCCTGATTTCAATAAACCGTTCACGCTGACCACAGACGCAAGTAATTATGCGATAGGCTCTGTGTTGTCACAAGGCCCAGACACTAATGACAGACCCATATCTTTTGCTAGCAGAACACTATCGGACACGGAAATCCGCTATTCTACGATAGAGAAAGAAATGCTAGCCATCATTTGGTCTGTAGGTCATTTCAGACCATACCTCTTCGGGCGTAGATTCAAAATAGTCACAGACCATAGGCCCTTAATCTGACTAGAAAATCTGAAAGGCCAGAATCCAAAACTACTTCGATGGAAAACTATCCTGGCCGCTTACGACTACGAAGTCGTATACGAAAAAAGGTCGCAAAACGTAGTTGCTGACGCACGCAGCAGAATTGAGCCAAACTTAAACATAAACGAAGACACACAAATTATACCAATCGCTTCGCAACCATTAAATCACTTCAATTGCCAAATAATATTCCGTACCGGATCAGCAACTGTGAGACAAGTAAAAACACCATTTATCCATAAAGTAAGGCACATAATCACAGAACCCGTACATACTTTCGACTCCGTTACAAACACCCTTCAAACAATCCTGAAACCGAATAAAACATTCGCAATATTTGCACCAGACGATATTTTCAAAATAATAGAAGAGTCCTATAATAACTATTTCTTTGAAAATGACCTATACAAAATTTTCCGCTGCAATATATGCGTAACCGAAATTACGAATCCTCTTGACCAGGAAAACGAAATTCGTGCGTACCACTTTAACACCAATCATCACAATTATAAAAAATTGTGATACCTGCCTAACCCTAAAATACGATAGACACCCCCATAGACCATTGATGCAAAGCCCAACCGCCTCAGAGGGACCATTGGCAGTCGTACATATTTACATATATTTCATTAACAATACTTGTAACCTCACAATTATCGATAAATTCACCAAGCTAGCGCAAGCTTACCCCCTTAGCAATAGGAATTCAATAAAAGTCGCCGATGCCGTACTACAATTCATAAGTCACTATGGCGCACCACAGAAAATAATCTTCGACCAGGGCGCGGAATTTTCGGGCAGTCTATTCAACGACCTCTTAGCTCAATTCCAAATAACAGCTCATACAACTTCATTCCAACAATCTACGGGAAATGCTTCTGTCGAGAGACTGCACTCCACCTTAACCGAACTATACAGGGTAATCATGAACAAAAGAAAAGAAGCACGCCTAGAACGCGATCATGTCCAAATACTCTCAGAAGCAATAGCAACTTATAACAATACACTCCAGCACTTCCTATACCCCTTTCGAGCTCTTCCACGGAAGAACTCACATATTGAACAAAACAATAACATTCGACAATCACCACGATTACCTTAAGAAATTAAACGAATTTAGAAAAGACATATACCCAAAAGTACAGGAACATTTAAACGCGACCACAGAAAGAAGACTTGCTAAATTAAACGAGGACAGAGAGACACCAATCCAAGTCGAGCCTAATGATAAAATATTTAGAAAAGAAAACCGTAGAAACAAGATAGCACCGAGATTTTCACTACACAAAGTAGATAGAGACAAAGGCAACACTTTCCTAACAACTAAAGGTCAAAAGTTACACAAACAAAAAATTAGGAAAACAGTTAAGAAAACAGTGGAAGAAACATAAGATAGACAAGCACTATTCAATAAATATATTATTAACAAGAAACAATCTAAAAAAAAAAAAATCTGAAAAGGCAAACATTTTTCTTTAACAAACTTAGGGAAGACAGAAATAACACATATTCATTATAATATAGGATAAACTACGATATAGACACTGTCTGATAATGTAAACAAAGTAGTAGTTATTAGCCAGTAAACTAAACATTATCCCTAAACTGTTATTTCATAAGGAACAAATAATAATATAAGATAGATAATAAGTAAACAAAGTGTAACTTTAGCATAAGATATAACGCTTATAAAAACAACACTCATGTTTAACATTAAGATACCCATTTTAAAAAAAAAAGCTGTCAAATTCAAAATGTCGTCGGTGTTCGTGGCATACACCAACAACACGTCGCCTAATCACCTTTCTCCGATCCCGCCATTCCCCTTATGGCCTTCTCTTCGGACTGGGGGGTTAGGAGTTAACATGCCTCTCTCCCCGGCCACAGGGAAACAACACCGACCCGGCAACAAATCCAGAGCCGAGGAGTTTTAACGAAGATAGCCAACACGAACTCGGCCTAAGAGACATTTTGCCTAAGCATACAACTTTTTGTAATAAAGAGATTCATTCTCGTTTCATACCACTAACTACACAGTTGTTTTTTTGAAAGCTTTTCCTCCCCCGGTCACGGGATTGTAACTCACGCCCACTCTAACGCCCATAAAAGCACAAAACTTTAACGGCAACACTTTTGAAAAATTTGATATTTTTCATTCTTTATATATTTTGTAAATTTCTACAGGCTTGCCAGAAAACTTTTTGATACGCCCACTTCTATGCCCACAAACCGCCCAAATCTGTCACGCCCACAATTTTGAAAAATGTGATATGAATATAACTTGTAAATTTCTATAGATTTGCCAACAACATTTTTGCCACGCACACTCCAAAGACCACAAGCCGCCCAAAACACGCCCACACTTTCAAAAAATTTTAAATTTTTTTTTAATTTTATTATTTCTTCCCCACTTCTTAAGGATATTTCAGAAAATTTTGAAATTTCTCATTTGCACTTCCACTAGCTGAGCACCGGGTATCTGATAGTCGTTGAACTCGACTATAGCATTCTATCTTATTTAGTTCTCCAACGCATGGTCAGTAACCAAGCCTTGTTTCAAGCATCGTTTTACGGTTAGCTAGGGAAGGTAAGTTAATAAACATTAGTTTACTGGAAAAAGGATGGGTTTATAAAAAATCACCCTTTAAAAATTACCTTATTAATAATTAAGGTATCATCACAATTTAGACACAATAAGGCATACAGTGAGTAGATTTTTTTGACTGATTCAATGCGGTACGAATGAACTCCATATTGGGGACTCCAAACAGGTGATCCATTTTCTAGAATCTGACGGACTAGCGAAATGAATAAGGTTTTAGTCATGTAAGCATCGTCAAATTCCTTTGATCACCTTTTTATAATACCAAGCTTACACTTAGACTGTATGTCGCGTTTATTGGATTGACAAAGAGACATAACTTTAAACTGGGAGCCATTTCAATTTAGTACGATATCTTTCCATATATAGGGGAACTGTGAAATTTCCAGAGTAAAGGAAATCAGTTTCAGAAAAATTTTGTACAAGGCTTCCGTACAGAACCCTTCGGGACCTTGCGAATAGACAGTACAAACACCCGAAGATCGGAAAGCAGTGAGCTTTTATTTAGTGTGGGACAAAATATACAATTCGATATTGATTATGCTGTTCAGAATGGAGTAATGTTGAAATTTTATTTTTTTTAATGGGCAAATAAGTCGGCTGTGGCCGATGTTACCCAGTTACTGAGTTACTAATGATACTGAGCATTAAGCAAGGTAAAAATTAAGCGACAATTTAAAACATAGTGTAACGAACTGTTTTCTTTGTTTCTCCTCGCTACGAATTGCAACGGCTGGCTCAGAGAGTTTGTGTGTTCGTCCCACCAAATTTTTGATTTGTGTGTTTGCCCGACCAAAGAGAACACAGACTTTTAAGATATAACAGCTTCATTTGCGGATTTCTTCAATTCTGGATTCCTACAGTCCTCGCCGTCAGCTGCGCGGTCCGCTTACCGGTGCCGTCTCGAATGAAGCTTAGGATGTTATGGTGGGGAGGTGTATCGCCCGTTAGGTTAAGCTGACGCTCTTCCCAGGACCACTTTGACCGACCAATGACTCCACCGTCCCTCCTGACCGTGCCAAGTACCTATGCGCTGCCTGGTGTCCTTCGTTGTCCTGCGGCGTCCTCGACGGTGGTTCCCTGCTTGGGCTTGGGGCTTAGGATGTTATGGCGGGGGGGTGTTTCGCCCGTTCGGTCACGCTGACGCTCTTTGCAGGACCACCTTGACCGTCCACTGACTCCACTGACCCTTCTGACCGTACCAGGTTATCCACTTGCAGGGATCGGCCTCCTGCGTCTCTCGCGTTCTTCCTGACTGTTCACTTGTCCCGGGGTACGGCTCTTCACGAACTCTCGCGTATCCTGACTTTCGCATTGACTGTCCTGCGATGAGGCTCCTCGCGTATTTAGCTGACTATCTCTATGATTATCCTCGTGCACGTACGACTCTTCGCGTGGCTTAGCTGACTGTCGCCGTGACTATCCCCGTGCACGTACGGCTCTTCGCGTGGTTTAGCTGACTGTCCCCGTGACTATCCTCGTGCACGTACGGCTCTTCGCGTGTTTTAGCTGACTGTCTCGAGTGCGCTTGCGCAGTCCCCTTTATAGGCCGCGGGGATCCTGTTATTTCCCCCTTTTGCACACGGCCCGCTCGGTACAAGGTCCAACCCAGGTCCCGTTAGTTCACGGTGCGTCCTCTTTGTGCTTGACCAAAGTCCGCACCGTTACCGTTCGACCCCTGTGCCCTTGGCCTGCTTGAGCCCAAGGTCCAGCGCGATACCGTTGGTTCACGGTCTCTCCGCTTTGCTCGGGTCCAAGGTCCATTATCTCCCGTTCGACCTGGTTGACCTTGCCTCCTTCTGCATTCCAGCCTTCTTCGCTGTTGCTAGGCAACTCTCCTGCATCTCGATTTGTGGGAAGTTTTAAGACTCCTCACATCTCCCCCTTCCTTCGGATGTTTTGAAAAGATGGAGCTCCCGGTGGTCCTTCGCATCGGTGTCTCCTCGCATAGGCAGTTTTCTCGTCTCTCCTCCCGTCGACCCTACGCCTTTTGTTCTCAGCCTGGCAGTCTCAGCCTAGTAGACCGAACCTCACCTCGATCGAGTTATCGATATTGGTGGCCGGCGTTGCCACTTCCTCTTTACGTCAATATTCCTGGGGTTGCCATGTTGTGCCGATTGTTGTCAATACAGTGACCACGTGTTGAAAATCTATGTGTATCCAGTATTTTTCCGTTCCCTATCGATCGACCGCCGCTATCGCAGCGCCCCCATCCCGAATTTTTTATCACGTAGTTTGGTGTTGCAGCTCAATGGAGGTATGTATTACAGTTTTCGGCTTAATTTCCCGCCATCTTTACTAATCTTCTCCTTTTGCTTTTAGCTCCACCTTTCATGGATGCCCCTGCATGCCCTGGACCCGAGCTCCAAAGAGGCCAACTTTCGGCAGCAAGACCCTCACCTCGTTATCGCGCCTGCGGCAGCCTCGCATCGTTTTGCCGGCCCGCGTTACCTCCCCTCGCGCTCATCAGTGCAGTGCCACCCTTACCCTCCCCTGACCCAATCAATCCAGTATTGATTTTCTTAAGACGCTGCTTAGTCGGCTCTTAGAACCTTGGCGCCCCCCTCCTCATCTCACCTTGAGGCGGTAGCGCTGGCCGTCATGGGAAAACAGCTTGATCCAGCGGTGTCGCCTTCCACGGCCCGCCTGTCTGTCGGCCAATTCGGCCTCGGCAGCTCCCTACATACTTGGTCCGTCAGCGACGCCTGCCTGCGGGGGCAGGGTCGCAGCGGTGGTCCGCGTGCTTCGGGGCACGAGTCCTGTTGTAGAAGCTTCGGCGGCGGCAGCGCTTTCTGGGGTGCGGGCCACACCAATGGACCCTTCTCCGGGCTCTCCTGTTCCGGGCTGTCGTCGACCGGCCGGGCGCGCAAACGCGGATCGCGCGTCACCTGGGACACCGGCCTCCATCCAATCGCTCCCGTCTCCTACCACACACGAGACTTCGGTGTCTCCTCCGCCGGCGAGGGCCACGTCCATGTTACCGTCTGCTGATGTCACCGGCGATGTTTCGCAACGCCTGCCCGACGTGCGCCTGGTCCATCTCCCAGTACTGCTGCCGCTAGCACCGTGGACCTTCCTCAGTCTGGGGCGGTGGCGACCGGGGTGGCGGTGTGGGCGTGCGTGTGGGCGGCGATGTCGGTGGTGCGGACATCTGAGTTGACGGCGGCTGCGGCGACGATGCCTGCGGAGCCGGTGGTGGTGGTGTCTGCGGCTCTGGTGTTGGTGTCCACAACGCCTCCTCTTCCTTCTGCAGCCGGGCCAACCGCTCCTGCCACGCGGAAAGGGCGCCTTTCGTTCCTCCACCAGCTGCGGAAGCCGCCGCAGGATGGCGACCCGCGCCTCCATAAATCCCCGCATCTTCACCGGGTCCGCGGTGGGAGGCGCGACTCCGAGGCTTATCCGCCCGAGCCCCTGCGTTGCACGCCGCACGCTGTGGTACGCTATTCTGGCCCGTGTCACGCGTACGGCCTCGTTCTGTCTGATATTACCACCGGGGTGACCGTCTCACCCCCGTCGTCCTCTTACTCTCGGAGGAAAGGGTGACGGTCTCCCCCACTCCTTCCGTCTCCGTCGTCGGCTCGTCATCCGACAAACGGACATCCGTGATCTATTCCGGGTCCCCCACCGGGGATGGAGCTCGCGACACCAGGGTGACGCCAGGAGCTGGAGGTAGGAATCGGAATCCCTACTCCATATCGCTCCGGGTTGTTCCCGGATGCCGGTTTCTCGCATCTCAAGGTCGCTAGTGTCGCTGTGTGCTGCCATCTCTGAACCTCTCCGCGAAGAAACCTCGGTTCTCCCGATAACGGTAACGGGAATTGTCCTCCGTGTACCTGCCTCCCACGGAATTTTGCAGTTGTGTGTGTTACCCGGTAACGGTGCTTGCAGCTGCATACCCTCCCTGTCCCGCTCTCGCGCTCTAATGGGCCAGTGTTAGTGTAGAGTGACTTTTGTGCTTTTCGATACCCCCTATCGCCTTCCCCCCTTCATCACCAAAAGTGGTTCCGCTACTGGTATTAGCACTCGGTCTCCTCTGGCCCGCGCTTCCCGGCTTCAAGTCGCTTATGTGAGCCGTTTTTACCTTCCTGGTCGCCGCGTGCTCCAGGACACAGATAACTGGTGAAGTGAATTTCCTTATCCTGAACGGCCCGTCGAACCTACCGCGATAGTTACCAAATTGCCTTAGGTCGAGACGGTGGAAGTCTACACTCTTGAGGTGTGGTTACCGGAATGGAATCGGTTGTGAGGGATTCCGAGTCGGGTGCTATATCGTCCGTTGACAAGTCAGGGTATAGTCTAGTCATTTTTCTGGTTAATATTTGTTTTGTTTAATTGAGACATTTTCCTTAAATTGTTTGTATTGTGTAGTTCATGTTTAGTAGATTTATATATTTATATATATAATATGATACGTTTTTAAGATACGTTTTTTTTTTTTTTTTTTTGAATTTTGCCTTTTTGCAACCGCCTTATTGCGTTTTGTTCTCTTTTGTTTTGAATGTTGCCTTATTGCAATCGCCTTATTCGTGTTGTTCTCTTTTTTCTGTATTTTTTTTTATGTTGCCTTATTGCAACCGCCTTATTGCGTTTTGTTTTCTTTTGTTTTGAATGTTGCCTTATTGCAACCGCCTTATTGCGTTTTGTTTTCTTTTTTCTGTATGCGTACATGTGTATGTACTAAGTTATAAGTGTACTGGCATTGTCTGATTGCAGTTGCAGACAGTTTCGTTTCTAACCTTCAAACACGATCACATATGCTCGAACTAGTACTACGTCGGTCTGAAACACGTGTTTTAACACAGGCGAACTGGTTGCATCCAGCCGACCACCACAAGTTCGAACTCACACTCACACAATTTCATCGTAACTAACTGCAAGCCACATGACGCCACTTATATACACATTGATTTAAAATACATTGTACATTTGAATTACACATATACATATATATAGTGACATATCCATAAGTTCCTTAGAGTTAAGCACATGCCTACTTATTTACACACAACAAGCATACCCCATACTACCCTTTATGTACTCAGTCCATAAGAATAAAACTGTCACCAAAATCCCAGAGCAAAGGCCAAGTAATAAAGTAATACCCCAAGTAATACCCAAATAAAGTAAAGTAATATGAATACAGGATGTTATTTAGACAAATCACCCACTGGTAGACTAAACATTCTTTGCCTAAACCCCAAAAATTGTCACGTTCCCACGTTCGAAGCTCAGACTCGTTAACTCGAAAACAAAAGTTTTAAATTTCAAATAAACAAAATCCTAAGAATCTAAGAGCACCTGTATCCAAGAGCGAATGCACTTGAATACAAGAGAAATGCAGATAGCTCCAAAGCTCTCTCTAAAATCCTGAGATCCAAGGTCCAAGTCAAAAGGTTGAGTTCAGTTTGAAACCTTATACTAATCGGTCGGTGTTCTTCACTAAACAATTGTAATATTTCGGTTAAATAAAATTATATTTTTTTGACATACGGATATTATGAAAGTGTAATTATATTATATATTTCTTTTCTTTTCTTTACTTGTATATAAATACGTATACATGTATGAACATAAGTAATATGCACAATTTATATTTTAATTTCTGTGTTCGCTTACTTTTTGATTATTATACTCGTGGTTCCCTCCTTCCAATGGATGTGGAGTACGAGCCGACTGCGCCAGTTACCAAATTGCCTGAGGTCGAGACGGTGGGAGTCTACGATGTGCATCCATACACATCTCTATGTACATATGAATTGTCTTGTATTAAATTGTATAGATGATTTTTTCTATGCGGATAATCAAACGATCGACTGTTCTAGTAGGTGGTACAACTCAGAATGATAAAGCTTTGTTAAAAAATAATCATGTATGCTTCTATGGTTACACGCTAGAGCTTTTTATCCCGTTAGTCTTTTCTCTTAGAGTAGAGACGAATGCTTTATTAGGTATTTATGTATGTCACTATTGTTATTTGTCGGTGCTTATGATCCCGTTCATTGATATGCACAGAGTAGAGACGAGTTCGTAATGAAAGACATGGTTGTCGCTGTTATGGTAATTCGCTCGCTATGGCTGGAAAATCATCCTTCTTCAGGCTGTACAGCAACGACTTCCCCAACTTCTTCTCTGTTCTTCTGGCCAGAACAATCACGGTTGAGCGCCAGATGTAACGAACCGATTTCTTTATGTTCTGCTCGCTGCGAATTGCAAAGGCTAGCTCAGAGAGTTTGTGTGTTCGTCCCACCAAATTTTTGATTTGTGTGTTTGCCCGACCAAAGAGAAGACAGAGACACTTACTCCACTGACCCTTCTGACCGTACGAGGTAATCCACTTGCAGGGATCGTCCTCCTGCGTCTCTCGCGTTCTTCCTGACTGTTTACTTGTCCCGGGGTACGGCTCTTCGCGTACTCTCGTGTATTCTGACTTTCGCACTGACTGTCCTGCGGTGAGGCTCCTCGCGTATTTAGCTAACTGTCTCTATGATTATCCTCGTGCACGTACGGCTCTTCGCGTGGTTTAGCTGACTGTCCCCGTGACTATCCTCGTGCACGTACGGCTCTTTGCGTGTTTTAGCTGACTGTCTCGAGTGCGCTTGCGCAGTCCCCTTTATAGGCCGCGGGGATCCTGTTATTTCCCCCTTTTGCACACGGCCCGCTCGGTACAAGGTCTCGTTACTTCACGGTGCGTCCTCTTTGTGCTTGACCAAAGTCCGCACCGTTACCGTTCGACCCCTGTGCCCTTGGCCTGCTTGAGTCCAAGGTCCAGCGCGATACCGTTGGTTCACGATCTCTCCGCTTCGCTCGGGTCCAAGGCAGCTCTCCTGCACCTCGATTAAGAGCCTCACAATAGATTAAGAGCCGGTATCTTTAAATATTGTACCAAAGTCTAGACTTTATATTTCTTAGGAGTGCCAACTCTTTATTAAACAAAGAAGGTGTCTTAGAAATAGGCGGTTAGTACATCGGAACACAAAAGTAAAAAAAAAAAAAATTAGTTGCATAAAAAATATTTATGGCATCCGTCACAATGTTGCAAGCGTAAGGATCAGTCAAATTAAAGCCATATATAAAACAAGATAGAATGCTATAGTCGAGTTCAGGGAAAGAGAAATTTCATAATTTTCTGGAATATCGGTATAAATTGCGAATAAAATTAAGAAATGAAAAAAAAATTGTTTAAACGTCTGGCCGTGACAGCCACAAAGTTATTCGGTAAATCAAAAGAAATTACAAGACTGATGAGGAAGTAAAAAAATATTACAACATTTACAAAAAATGTGGCCGTGGCAGTTTTGTGCGGTTTGTGTGCGTTAGAGTGGGCGTGGCAACATTTGGAAATAAACGTGCGCTGCGTCCATGTCTCTGGAAGCTGCATGCTTATTCTCAACTTTCTAGCTTTTGTAGTTCCTGAGATCTTGGCGTTCATACGCACAGATGGACGCACGGACAGACGGATATGGCCAGTTCGACACGGCTATTGATCCTGATCAATAATATATATACATTATATGGTCGGAAACGCTTCCTTCTGCCTGTTAATCGATCAAAAAGAATTTCGAATGTAGTTAACTTGCGACAACGATATGTCGAGCAAGTAGTTAATAAAGCCATGTTGGACTATAGGGAGAAAGATATACAATTTTTATCCTGTGGACCACTTATGGCCAGGTATATTAAAATAAATTGGTTCCTATCGGACAGCTTATTTGAGACGGTTTGGATATCGGACAAATGATTTTAAACCTTTCAGAATACGATTTAGTTAGCTTGCTACAAGCCACTTGCATTTTGATCTTATCTTCGAACTCTTTCACCACCATACCGGTCAAAAATTACCAGAACATATGGTTGAAAATAGCTCATTCAAGTGTTTATTCATTAAAAGATGAAATGTCGAAAAGTTAAAATTTTCCACTTTTATATTATCGGCTTTTGTTTTGTCTTGTATAAATTAATGTAATGCTGGTGCCGCAGGGGGGTCCCTCGCTGCAGTCACTGGTAATCTTGCCGGTTGGCTGTAGATGGATCTTCTCCAGTACTTTCCGAGCACAGGGCGGAGGGTGTTAAGTCTAATTGAAGATTTTCGATGAATATGTTGGGAAGATGACTGTCTTCCTTTTGCTACTGGCCTAGGGACTCAGCTAGCTATTGTGAAATAAAGTGTTAACGACAGGGAGTCGGAGTTTATGGTTTATGAGCTTGTGCTCTTTATTCAAGGAATACCCAAAACGAACTGAATTAAAGCTAACATATAAAAAGCTTCATAGCGGCCTCTGCCAATGTGCAGAGCCTCCGCCGGCTATGTGCGAGCTTCCGGCCAAATGCTTGGTCAGCAATTTGACCGGTGCTGGTGAGTGGACGATCGGTCCGGTTGACTTAGTTAACTACTCCCCCCTCAAGATTGAGGCCGCCCTCGGCCGACCCTATTTGGGCGAGGACTTCCTTCAGATGGGCCGCGGATCTTCTAGCCCTTGTGGCTCGCTGGTAGGTTAGTCCGATACAGATAAGAGCGCAGATAATTGCTCCTGCAACTAGCGCTATCTGACTAAGTCGGTATCCGTCGACGTCTTCTTCAAATTCCCTGATTCGCTCCAAATTTCGTTCACTTAAGCGGTGAAGGTATGGGAGACTCAGGATCTCGTGTTTCATAGAGATATTAAGGACGGGAGAGTTGGCCACTCCCGGTGCCCTTTTCTGAATCACGTCGTGATTTATGAAGACGGTCTCGTTGACCATAGCACTCTTAATGAATGTTATCAGGTGCGTGCCTCTAATGTGGATAGTTGTTCCATTGTCCACACGCACAAGTGCTGGTCTATCGTTGATTACGATAATACCCTCGTCGACGTAGGTGATTGGATGAAAGTTGCTCTGCTGTGTGTCGCAATGGGCCACTGCTCCAGCAGTGGGCGCACGAGCTCACCGAGGATAACTGACAGAACGTCGCTCCGGGTGACATGGAGCAGTTCTTGACGGTGTGGATTTCTCCGTCGCATTCCGCCACCACGTTATCATCTAACCTTAACACCGTATCATGGTGTGCCACCGGAAGTATGGTGATTTTGTTGCAGGCCATGTTGATCTTGGGGAACTTAATTATAAAGTGCAAAATGTTAGGGGATTGTAAGACTTTAACGGACGCAACGGACAGAATTTCCCTTATGGGGGCGTCGGTGGGCTCCTCGACACAAACTTGCTCCAGATCTGCATGATCCAAGATGTTTGGATTGACTACGTTAATTTTTGCGAGTGTAATAGTTAACATGAGATTCTGTAGTTCCATAACAATGATTCTATTGCGAGTTAATAACATTTCGTACAAATGGCCTGTATCAATTTTTGCATTTTTTTAAGCTTTTAGAAGCTGATTAACTGTGTTGGTGAGTTCGTTGATTCGAACCTGTGTTTTGGTATTGATTTCAATCTGTCTATTGTGTGCATCGATAAGTCGTGCTTCATTGAACCTTATCTTCTCAAAGTTTTCTGCGTCAGGTGTCCATGCGACAACCTTCAACGCAGTTCCCAAGAAGTCTAGGCTCCTGGCCACTCTGTGATGGATGCTCAACGAGTCAAGCATGTCACGGAGATGAGCGATGTCAATGCTCAGGAGCTTTTTCATGTGGGATTCAGGGAACATGACGACCAAACTGTCGGTTTCGTCAATAACTCGTCTATACTCGGAGAGATTAGCCGAGTGCCTAACGTAGGCAAGTTCCTCCCAGACTAAGACTTTACCGTCAATGACGGGGATGTAGTTTGCTTGGGAATAGTCTGTAATATGGGCCGATGTCACGGCCAGGAGACAAAGCAGAAGCGTTGGAAACGACCTGTAAATGTGTGGTTGATTAATACATGTTTGAATTGGAGTTGCCCACCACCAATAGTTATAAAAACGTATGCCAAGTGGCTAAGGCTAAAGAAAGGTAATAAAAGCTTATGCCAAGTGGCTATGAATGAAAAGAGTAAAAAAGCTCCGAAGGAACCGCAGTTGGGCTCCGCTCGGGTTACCTGAGGTTGTCTTTGTGGACCACCCTCCCTTTAATTAGGACTGTGGTCCCCAAGTCTGCCTCGATGGTCCTCTCCTCACAAAGGGGAGTAAGTTTGTTGCCTAGTCGCCTGTTTGACTTTACTAGGACCACTTGGAACACTCTGTTCCGCCGAGAAGCGTTTTCTCGGTTTCTTGTCGAATCCTGGGCGTTTTTGATCCTTTCCTGGACATCACTTTGTGCCCACATGACTTCAGCCGGTTTTTTGTTGATGACCGAGTGGATAGACTTGTTATATCTGGCTGTGGCCAGCAAGATCAACTCCACCGTGTCACTTATGCCCTTGTCGATTTTCAGGCATCTAGCAAGTTCGACCAACGTGCTGTGGCAGCGTTCCACCTGTCCGTTGGAGATGCTGACGCCGAAATGGTTTTCCAGCATAGCCACTATCGTTTGCGATTTCAATGATGGTTCATTGTCGCAGTAGATAGCTTTGGCTTTGGGGAAAACATTCATTAGTTGTAGCAATGGTGGCTTTAGATCCTCTATCGTTCTAGATGGAAACGGCGAATTTTGAAAACTTATCCACGCAGGTGAGGAAGTATTTCCTATCCGTGGAGAAAATATCGACGTGCAATATTTCTCCAACATGACCCGGGACTGGTGTTTCACCGAGCTCCTGCTTCTTTGGATGTCTATCATATTTCGCCTTGGCGCAAGTTTTGCAGTTGGCGGCTATCTCGCTCGCCAGTTTGATCATTTTGGGGAAGTAGTACTTGGAGAGTACCTGCTTCACGTTTTCGTGGGCCGACCTGTGAGCTCGGTTATGCTCGGCAGTGAGGATCTCTTTCTTCTCCTCGACTGCGAAAATGTCGGTGACCCTATTTTTACAATGCCAGAATTTTGTGGCAGGGAATTGCCGAACCACTTCGTCCTGGATTTGTGCCAGCGTGTGAAGATCACAGTGGAAGGCATTTACACCATTAGGATTGATGGTGTTGGCAAGTTCCTCAAGCAACGTCTGTTTGCACGAGAAACTGATTGAGTGCCGCTTCTTATTTCCAAACAGTATAGAAGTGCGTTTCCAAGGGGAGCGCGCCTCTTCTAGAATTATCTGGTTTTGGAAGCAGTTCACGGGTTTGTCCGTGGACTCAATCGTGTATGTGAGCGAAAGCTCGCTGTGAACCGTGCCCGCGCACGACTCTGGTTCTTGGTTACCAACAACGTTGAGTTGTTGTCTTGAGAGGGCATCTGCAACGAGGTTACATTTTCCGGGCTTGTAAAACATTATAGCGCCGGACTCATCGATGCGTGCTTTCCATCTCTTGATTTTAGCGTTCGGATTGGACTCCGATACCGCGAATGTTAAAGGTTGGTGGTCAGTGAAAATATTTATTTCTTTGACAGCGTATAGGTAGTGTCTAAGCTTGGCTAGTGCCCAGACTATGGCTAACAGCTCCCTTTCGTTGGTAGCATAGTTAACCTCTCTGTCACTCAATGTTCTAGAGATCATAGTGATTGGGCGTCCCTCTTGGGACAGTACTGCGCCAATGCCATAGGCCGAAGCATCTGTCGTTAGATCAAACGCTTTTTTGTAGTCAGGGTATCTGAGGATAACGTCCTCAGATGCCAGGATGTTACGTAACTTCTCGAAGGCACGTTGCTGCGCTTCGGAAAACTGTACCTGGATATTCCTGGACCTATGCCGACTAACACTCCCATTTTCGCCCTTCAGAATGTCTGAAATGGGCCGCGCTATTGATGCAAAATCTTTGATAAAGCATCGATAGTAGCTGGCTAAGCCCAAGAATGACCTCATCTCAAATACACTTTTGGGTTCCGGAAATTCTTTTATGGCCTTAACCTTTTCTGGGTCAGTCGCTGCGCCATTGTTGGTGACGATGAACCCCAGAAAGCTCACGCTTTTCTTAAAAAAGCGCGACTTTTCCGCAGATATTCTCATGTTAGCATCGTATAGGCTCTTCAGAACCCAATCTACGTGCTTGACATGGGCATTTTCATCTTCTGAAAAGATGATGACGTCATCGACGTAAACGTAGCAGAACTTGCCGATCTGCTCTCGCAGGATATCGTCAATTGTTCTTTGGAAGATGCTAGCGGCATTCCTGAGTCCGAAAGGCAATCTTCGGAACTCATAATTCCCTCCGTCCACCGAGAATGACGTCTTCTCACGGTCGCGTTCAGCGAGCGTGATTTGGTGATAGCCAGACTTCAGATCGAGTGTCGTGAAGTATTTGGCCTTGCCGAGGTTCCCCAATATCATTGAGATATTTGGCATGGGGTATCTGTCTGGTACAGTCCTTTCGTTAAGTTTGCGAAAGTCCAATACCAAACGCATTTTTTTGTTGCCCGATTCGTCGGTGCCCTTTTTGTCTACGACCCATATTGGGTTATTGTAGGGGGACTTCGACTTTTGGATTATGCCATTTTTTAGCAGTTCCTGAATTTCGCCGTTGACGAAGTCCGCTGCCCCCATGGGGTATGGGTATAATTTGGCATAAATGGGCTCCTCGTCAATCGTCCGGATGGTAGCTACCACCGACGTATTGTAAGGAAGAGCCTCATTAGGATCAGCAAAGGCTTTTTTCCTAATCCCGAGCATTTTTAAAAAAGCGCCCTTAACTAAGGGCGGTGCGTCCGAGCAATCTACTTTGGTAAAATTGACATCGGGGCAAGTGTGGAAGTCAATTTGCTCTACTTCGGAGCCCCATTTGAGCTGGCCGGAAGGTAGGCAAAGCGATGCGCCTGCCTGCTTTAGCAGGTCTAGGCCAACAATCGCGTCGAAGGATGTCAAATCTGGGAGTATGAAAAAGGTAGCTTTTAGGTTAAAGATAGACACAAAACATTTCTTAGTAATTGTGGTCACACCATGAATGGAATGGATTCCCAATGGGGACTCCACCGGACGCCTTTCAACTCCTTAAATGGTCGGATGAAATTCTTTGACGCGCCCGTATCAACCAGCAGTTTCATGTCGACCCCTGCTACTCTTCGTCTGATGACGGGTAGCAGGGACCTTCCCCTAAAAAATTAACAACATCCGAGTCGTACTCTAGGATGGTATCGTCGTCAACTTTACTCGCTGCGCTGGTGCCTGCGGTGGCATAAGCCATGTCGGAATTATCTAGAGCCTGAGTGACATGGTTGACCCTTTGCCTTTTAGGAGGGGCCGAGCGGCCAGACGCGGCCGGCTTCGATTTTGGGAAAGCCGGGGCGTGGGATGGTTGCATTTTGGACAATGACGGATCAACGTCCATAGGCTCCGGTGTGGTTCTTCGAGTTGTTCTGTCGCTTCGTGGAGCAGAGTGCACCTGTGCTCTGTGCTGCCTGGTAAAGTGAGGGTTCTTCCCGGCACTTCCCTGCGAGTCGGCTTGTGGAGGGGCCTGTTGGCGCTCCTGCACCTTGGGATGCTGTCTACGGTTCCTATCTTCTTGGTTTCTTGCAAACGAGGTTGCGAAGGTGTACCTCTCGTGGTTGGATTCCACTTCTTGTGCCAGGGCGAGCGCTGATGGCATATCTTTCGGCTTTGCCGCAAATAGCACGTCTGTAAGGTTGCACCTGAGTCCTGAAACGAAAACGCGAAAGGCGTCATCCCGGAACTTCTCGCACAAAACCGTTGCTGCCGACGCCTCGTATGACATGGTCACCTTGTTGGTGAGCAAGGTGAGTTTTTTCTCCACCTTATCATAGTATTCAAGTAGTGTGAGGCTTCCCTGTCTAAGGGTGCCCATCTCTTGCTCGATAACGTGTATCGGCCGTTTGTCGCTGTATGTGAAATGGAGACGATTTATAATCGCATCGAAATTCAGAACAGTTCCGAAAGAAGATAAAACTGCATCAGCAGGGCCTCTGATTTTGCTCCTGATGATTACTACCGCTTGATAGTGGCGAGAACTGTTTGCATAATTCCTAAACATATAGTAGGCGGCTGTTGCTGCCTGTCGCCAGGAGACATATGTCTCCTGAGTCCCCAAAAACTCTGGAAGGCATTTTACAGCATCCAATGTTTCATCGCAACGGACTTGTCCGGCGATTTCTACTGGACTGTAAACCTTAATCGGGGGATTTTCTGTTCGCACCGGGGAAATCTGTATAGTTGCGACTTGGCCGGCAAGCTCCTGAATCGTTTTACGCAACTCAGCCTCCCTGCGTTGACTATCTACGACTTGATCTTGTAACGCCCTAATGAGGGCTTTAATCTGCTCCGTTTCGAGAGACATTCTATTTGAATGAAATGTGCTAGCTCGGATATTTTTACGAACAGAGTTTTCTGTTGAGTCGTCGCTTTGGGACTCTGAGTCGCTAGCGTACTTTTCAGAATTCCTATACTGCCGAAATGATTCGCTCATGGGGGGCTGTGAATGGGAATACTGAAGCCTTTGTGCCCATGGGACAAGCAGTACGGCGAGGGGGTCGCGGGGGCTGAGTCGCCGTTTTGAAGGCACCGGATGAAGACTCGGTGAGCAGAGCCGCTGCCTAGCTATGTGACAATAAGGCAAGGGGCCAGCGGCGGGCGGGTTTCCACTAAGGCAAACAAATATACAAAGACAAAAACTGCTACAGCAAAGACAAAGAGATATATAAAAGGCACAAAGTTACAATGCATGCGCCGGTGTCGGGTAGCGAGTTCGAGTTTAAATGAAACGACAGTGCCCTGACATATGCAAAAGGGGAACGAATTGCACACAATGGAAAGTAAATTCCAAAGTCAACTAATTTTTGCGACAGTGTTAAAGTAAAATACGATAAAATGCACACAATGAAATGTAAATCACCAGGCCAATGAATATTTAAATTAAATATTTATTTCTTCAGCACAGCGGCTGGAATGTTTAAGTAGCAAGTAAGTGTGATTCACAAAACACATAGATTTTTTTCAATAGTTATGGAATGACGGATTCTTTCTCTTATTTAAACCACAAGAAAATATTTAACTTTTTATTTGTAAAATGCAGTATGGAGGTAAATCTGGGGCTGGAAGCTCACTTACATAGTTTAGTGTAGTGGGTTCGGATTCCGGTAGTTGGGTGCCAATTAATGTAATGCTGGTGCCGCAGGGGGGTCCCTCGCTGCAGTCACTGGTAATCTTGCCGGTTGGCTGTAGATGGATCTTCTCCAGTACTTTCCGCGCACAGGGCGGAGGGTGTTAAGTCTAATTGAAGATTTACGATGATTATGTTGGGAAGATGACTGTCTTCCTTTTGCTACTGGCCTAGGGACTCAGCTAGCTATTGTGAAATAAAGTGTTAACGACAGGGAGTCGGTGTTGATGGTTTATGAGCTTGTGCTCTTTATTCAAGGAATACCCAAAACGAACTGAATTAAAGCTTCATAGCGGCCTCTGCCAATGTGCAGAGCCTCTGCCGGCTATGTGCGAGCTTCCGGCCAAATGCTTGGTCAGCAATTTGACCGGTGCTGGTGAGTGGACGATCGGTCCGGTTGACTTAGTTAACTTATATAAGACAATACATCAGATGATGTTTGATCAGGTGAAAGCCGAGAAACGAAAATTTGTTTTTTCCAAGAAGTTTTTGCACTGCAGATTGTGTTTCTGAAGGGCTAACTTTTGTCGGTAGTCCAGACTCGACAGTCCCTTGTGGTGGTAAACTAATCGGGCCAGGTGGAATCACTGGTTATCAAACCGGTGCAGGCAAATCGGAATCTCTAGCAATCCCAAACTAAACTCCATCCACAACGGATTGATCAGATTGCTCAGAATCCTTTTTACCTGCTGTAAAGAGGCTGCAACATAAGTAAACGTCTACATTTGTTGAGTTGATATTTCAAACTGAATTTTATTTCTCTACATCAGGCTTAGGTAGCTAATATGAAATTTACATGTTCTAATCTTATCTCTAACTAGACCAACGCAGTGGCCATTTGTTCCCCAAACATGATAACGGATTGAAAGTGCGGGAATTTTCCACTGCACGCATTCCTTATCTACACGACCCATGTTTGACAATACATGTGCTGCAGCGGTCCAATCGTTTTACGTATAATATATATATAGTTATGATTTTATTTACTTTTTAGTCTATTAAATGGACCGTTGTAGTAACTAAGACCAACGCTGTAACCGAAGTTTTGTCAAATAAAAGAAAAAACAAATCGAATTGGATTATGATCTTTATTGTTCAGTGTTCAGCTTAAGACTGAAAATATAAGTGAAACTGAGGAGAAGCTTTTGTGCTTAAGAAATATGTTAGTGTATTTTGGGAGAGCATTGCTCTTGGATTCTAAAGTCAAGGAAAAGCCTCAGAGAGAGCAGGCAAAACTGCATAGGTTAGGTTTAGGGATTTGTTTACATGAATGGTTAGGGATCCGTTTACATGAATGGTTAAGTGCTGTTTAAGTGTTTTATTGTTCATGGAATCAATGTTCATGGGTGGCGCAAATACGTCACTATATACATAAAATATCATATGTATATTCGTGAACATGGCCATCTGCCAAAGGGCCAGCAAAGGTAGGCGTATATCTTAAAATATACAGTTGAAAGGTTAGACTAAATTTATTATATTTTTTACTTTTCGCCTTTAATATCTTAAGGTAACAATTTTCTTTTAAGAACAACGAAATAGTGGACTGTTTTTTTATTATTATAATATATAATAATTATAATTGTTAACTTTTATAGTGCTGGCAATGGACCTGCAACGGTTATTGTCTGCACTCGTTGTCTAACAGCAAATTCCCGTAGGAAATATATTATTAAGATTACCATGATTATTAAAGCAATAATTAAACCAGCATGTCCGGAAATATTTAATTTCATTATTCAATCGTTCGAATTCTGCAGTATGATTTAATATTGACAGTTTCAGCGCATCCCAAATAATCTTCGGAACTTCACTAACATCTCTTATATATGGTGTTGATAGCGCTTCTTCGCTTTCGGACTGAATATTATGGTGGGCAACTAAAATTTTATGATCGGTTCTTGCCGTACAATATGGCGCAATGCTTAAAATTCCTTGCAAGGAACACATTTTAGCAATGGGTCTTGTGATAAATCCTTCCTGCATCCTTACTTAACCACACGGACCTAATCATCATTCCCTTTATGGACTTTTTCAACTTTTCCTAAAGGCCATCTTGCTGGATGACAATTCTCATTTTTTAATAAAACTATTTGCCCTTCTTCTATATTAGGAATTTCTCTTCTCCATTTATTCCTTGTCTGGAGTGTATGCAAATATTCATTTTTCCATTTTACCCATTCTCATTTTTTGGATAAGTCTCCACCTATCCAAATTTCCGATTCTTTGATCCTCCATCGGTTCGACTATTTCCAAGAGCGGTCTTCCAATCAGAAAATTACCTGGCGTTAAAGCTTCTTGTTGTTCCATCTCATTAACTATAGTGTATAATGGTCTTGAATTTAAACATGCTTCTATTTGACATAAAAGGGCTGACATTTCTTAATATGTCAAAATATTGTCGCCGATTATACGCTTTAAATGGAATTTCATTGACTTCACCCCAGCTTCAAAAATACCTCCGAAGTGAGGTCCTGCCGGCGGAATAAAATGCCAATCAATCCTATCCTTCTCCAGCTGCGCTGCACTCGCTAAATTTTCTTGGATGGCAAAAAATAGTTCTTGAAGTAATTTCCTAGCAGCTCTTATTTTAGCGGCATATACTTTTTCTGGGGCATTAGCAAATCCATGTAGCTTAATACTTATGCCATTTCTAGAATTAATCCAACTTTGGTTTCGAATATTTTCTAAATATAATAAATTTTCTTTATATGCTTCCCAGTATTTCAAATCTTCTGCTGCTAATTTCTGATCCCATTCACTTTTTCTTATCCAAAGTTTTTAAATGAACAAAATAGTCACGGGAGCCAATCATCCTAAGGGATCATATATTTTAGATAATATCGATAGTACTATCCTTTTGTTTGTTAGTTTGGATGACCCGCAACTTACTTTAATCTTAAATAAATCCTTTTGTGGTTCCCATTGAAGTCCAAGAGTTTTAACACTCTTATTTTCGTCCATGTAAAAATCGTTCCTTATTTTTTATATAATATATAAGCTTATATTTATTATATTTTTATTTTGACATTTATCTGCTATGTCCACCAGAACCCTAGTAGCTAAGTATGGTGCAGATGCCGTACCATAAGTGACTGTTGTTAGTTTATAATTTTACATTTTTTCTTATGGAGAATTTCTCCATAAAATATATTGATATTTTTGGTCATTTTCATTTGTTTTAAACTGACGGTACATTTTTTCAATGTCCGCAGAAACAACAAATTCATATTTCCTCCACTTAACAATAATGTCAAAAATATCTTTTTGAACTCGTTTTCCTCAACTTCCCAATAGCGATCTAAATCTTTTAATTCTATCGTTGTAGCTACAATAGTTTTCTTTCCTTTGGATTTTTTACATCCAGAAACTATCTACCCGAAACCAGTTTTTTGACCAAGGAGACCGTCTATTTTTATAACTCCATTCTGCAGAATGTGAGTATATACGTCTGCTCCAATGATTAGATCAATACGACCAGGTTTATTAAAATCGGGGTCAGCTAACTTAAAACTCTTCAATTTTCTCTGGTCAACATTAATTGTGCTGACTGGAAGTGCTTTCATGAGTTTTGGAAGAATGAGTGCTTCAATTTCCAAATTTTTTGGAGAATTTTTTATTGAAATTATTGCTTTGTGCTTGGAGATGCACGTTCCTGTATGTGAACGAAATTTTTCAATTTTAAAATCTGTGCAGACTCTTCTGAAATGATGTGGTGAGGTTTTCGACAAATCGAACAGAGCTGCTCGCTTGTAATTTTTTTATTAAGCGGAGGCTTCAGACATCTTAGGCAAATCCGATTTTTTCTTACCCAGTCAGACCGTTCTGCTGAACTCATTATTTTAAGTTTATGGCACTGAATTAATTAATTAATGCCCCGGTAGTTGACAATAAACACAATTGTCACTATAATTCTTGTGAATGTGTTCGTGTTAATAATTTTCTTTACAGGGTTAACTTCCTGTGAAAATGAAGATATTGAAATGAGACTTTGCTCTTAAAAGACCATAACATCAAAGAGTGCCTGTATCTCTTTTGGTTTTTTGATATGGTTTTTAAATAAGTTGAGCGACTCTTTATCAAATTTTCGAAGAACTATGTGAGCAAAAATGGCATCCACATCTTCCGATAATTGTGGCTTTAATTTTATGATATATGTATATGGACTCATTAATTGTGTCAATAAATGTTTTCGTTTGTTTATTGGACTCCAAATTTAAACTTGGCATATCCATAAGCCTAGTCATATGTTCAGAGAAAATTTGTATTTTATTCTCATACCGCTTGGTTAAAAATTTCCAGGTGGCTTCATAATTTTTCCCAGAGCCAAGCAATAAATGAGTTACCAAATTCCTGGCTTCTCCTTTTAATGCTGTTTTGAGGTAATTAAACTTGAGAGAAGAACTGAGATTCTCTCTCGTATGAATGAGTTCTGTGAAGAGCTCATTAAAAATATCCCATTCTTTAGAATCACCAAAGAAATTGGGTATTTTTAGGGTATTTAACAACCGTCGACATTTCAGCTTTCTTAGCTGTTCCACTGAGTAGACTATATATGGCTGTTAAAATATTTTGCTTGTCAAACTCAAGTTCACTTATTTCATCCTCAAATATCGAATTTCAAAATAAATATGGTTAAGTATTTTATTCCAAAAAAATTCTATTTTGCTTTTTTGAAGTTCTGATATTCTAAATTGCAAAAACATTTCTTCAGAATGCCTGCTCTACTTTCGACGCGTTGGCACTCGACATATACTGCGACATACCCCGTGTCTCCTGAATACCCATTCAGGATTTGCTTTAGGGACTGGGTTATCTATGGAACTACCTTTATTCTTTTTATATTTTATTTTTATCTGTGTCAACGACATCATTATTACATCATACTGCTTGGTGTTAAAATATTCATGATCGACAATGCCGATCTTTAATAAATTGCTATGATTAGCAACGAATAATTTTCGCAGTTCTTCTAATTTAAAAAAATCTTTCTCTATTTCCAAAATAATTTTGGACTGCTTTTTTAGACATTCTATTGATTTTTCTGACATAATAATGTTCTTTTTTGTTTTGTATAATATTACAGTAAAATTAAAAAAGAAAATTTAGCTTATCTTTTGGCGATGGCGATGCGTTCCGGAGTTGTGTCGTTGGCGTTGTCGTTTGCGAGGCGTCGTTGGCGATGCGTCGTTGGCAGATTCCCGGTTTTTTTATTATATCTCTAACGCTCAAGAGTTGTTTTTTTTTAAATATAGGCAGACCCATGTTCGACAATACATGTGCTGCAGCGGTCCAATCGTTTTACGTACAATATATATGTACATATAATATCATATGTATATCCGTGTTCATGTGTGAACAATATATAGTTACGTTTATTTACTTTTGAGTCTATTTAGTGGACCGCCTTTATAGACTAGACAAACGTTAAAATTTAATGTAACAAATAAAAGAAACTGGGTTGGACTTCTATTCTTTGTTATTCTACGTTCTGCTTAAGATTAAAAATTGGGGAAAAGCCTTGCTTTAAGAATATGTTATCCAAGCAATGGTTTACTTTTGGATGCCAAAGTTGATGAGAGCCGGCAAAACTGCTTAAGTAAGGCTTAAAGATTTTTGTACAAGAATGGTTAAGTACCGTTGCCAAATAATTTTTTATAAGAACGCATACTGCGTAGATGACATCAATTAGGTGCTTTATTGTTTATGGTTCTCTGAAATGATTAAATTGACTGGTTTGGGTGGCGTAAATACGTCACTATTTATATATATATATATATAGTGACATAGGTACCATTAAACCACTTGACAACACATACACACACAGACATATAGTATATATGACCACGCACACACACACACACACACACATAATATCAATATCCGGCTCGTGCCGCAAAACACCCCCAAAAAAGACGGCAGCTCCTGTGTGACGATAAGCTGGCGGAAATTGGACTAGTCCTGTACCAGTTTATAATCCTGACCAACGTCAAGCAGGTGCGTCACATCAACGTCCAGATGAAAGCGATGTTCGCCAAGATGAAGGCCCTCCAGGGGACGCCAGCAGGGAGCTGGAAATGGAGGACGAACAAGGCAACGCAACAACAAATGCCTTCCCGGGATGCCCCAAGTGCGGGGGTAAAAAAGCGAAAAGCAGCAGACCAACTCCAGGCCAAAAAGAGACCTTTCAAAGGCGTTGGTGGACCAGTTCAATGTTGACCCAAGCTCAGTACAGCTGAGAAGACTTCCTTCAGGGATACCCAAACGGCAACAATAAGCCTGCCGTGTAGCGCACAAGCGGTCCTGGCCAAGGGAAAGCTGAAGGTGGGATGGACAGTCTGCAGAGTCAAAGAGAGCGAATCTAGACCTAGGTGCTTCAAGTGCCTGGAGCTCGGCCACATTGCGATGCAAAATCCATGCAAATCGCAGAGACTGCCAGGAAAGCCGATGCTAAGCACATTGCGGGCAGTAGAAGATGTCCTATGAGCACCAAGCCACCGAGAAAATGAAGATTATTCAAATTAATCTCAGCCACTGCGAAGTTGCGCACCACCTGCTGAGTCAAACCATGCGCGACACTCAAGCTGACGTTGCGCTTATTAGCGAGCCGTATAAATCACGGAACTAAAATTCTTATACGGCTCGTCAAGCATGCGCATATGTAGGACGAAATTAAGGAGATGCATTCCAAGGGAATAGTCAAAAACTCAAGCACTATTGCGTCGCTGTTGCCCTTTCTGGATGAGAATGTCGTCGGTTCGCAATAGACCACCCACAAAGTGCTACATCTCGGTCTTCATTTGCTTCACCACCAAGGCAGTGCATTTGGAGCTTGTTCAGGACTTGACAACGAACTCATTTTTAGGAGGCACGGCTAGTCAAATTTGGAGTGACAATGCCACCAACTTTGTCCGCGCAAGAAATGAATTGAAGGAATTAACACAATTAGCATTTTCTGCTATTAGCTAATTTGTCTGGCTGACAATATCGATTGGCGCACCATTCCCCCACGATCACCACATTTTTGGGGTTGTGGGAAACAGCAGTTAAGACGGCCAAGCATAAACTGTATCGCTGCGTTGGAACATCCTTTCTCAGTTATGAGGAGCTGCGTACCCTCGTCTGTTTTGACTCCCACACACTTTCATCTTTGCGAACCTGCTGAGACTCTTGTCGTTAGATATATCGTTGGCCAAATCTCCAGTGGCTTTAAAGCGTCAAGAATGTCGATTCGTCTTCGGCGAATAAACTTCATGAGTTTTCGGACAAGGTCAACTCAGACATGCGCGCTTTGGAATCCTTAAGAACGCCCCAGGAAATTGCAGATTGCAATGCTGGTAACCATCCCGTTCAATATTGCCAAAGGTTTGGAAATTGATCTCCACATGCCAATTGTGTCTTGCTTAATCAATAAGGTGATACTCTGGATGAGGTTGTTCGCGCAAGCTCACTGTAGATTTTTAAATCTGGAGCGCGAGCTAGAGCGGCAGCCTCGCCTCCGAGAACAATATTGGAGGTTTATTTATAAATATCTAAGACTTAATCATATGTCTCTGGTTAACTCTGCGGATATTTCTTCGTGCAAGTATTTTCTGTTGCATCATTGTGTTTGAAGGAGGATAGTACAATGACTAAGCTTCGCGTGGTGTTTGATGGATCGGCTTTTACTTCGTCTGGCCAATCTCCTAATGAGGCGCTCCTAGCAGGACAGCCTAAGCTGACATTTTTATGAAATTTTCATCATATGCATTTACTCTCACTGGAGACATATGCAAAATGTATCGGTGTGTCCGTATAAAGGCTCCAGAAAATTATTACCAATGCATCTTGTGTAGAGACTCTCCTAAGGATGAGTTAAGTGTGTTTAAGTTAGACACAGTCACGTATGGACCCAAGCCAGCTTCCTTCTTGTCAGTGCGGGCAATACACCAGCTTGCTCGAGATAAAGGCTCTAGTTATCGCATTGAATCGGCTGCTTCACTAGAGGATTTCTACGTAAATGATTTAATTTCAGGTGGCAACTCAATTTCTGAGGTTATAAACAAAATGCAACAAACTTCAAAGATTCTGTCCCGTGCCAACTTTAACCTTCGCATATGGTGTTCTAGTCATTTCGCTATTCTAGAAAGCGTTGCTGAAGAGGACAAGAAGCAGTTTCTTTAGTTTAACTAAGACCATTGGTCTTGCATGGGATCCATATACCGATAATGTTCTATGTACTACCCTGCAGTTGCTAAATGCAAGATTTTCTTGCAGCAATTGTGGAAGGCTAAACTGAACTGGGACGAAAGAATTCTTTTAGAGCTGCTATCGAAGTTTAACCTTTTTCAGATTAGTACCAGACTACAAGTATTCGGATCGTGGTATCTTAGTAAGCCTCTCACCTTTCCAACATAACGAGAATAAATATAAGATGTGCTTGTAAAAACAATTGGATCGTTTCGTCAGTCTTTAGTCCTCACTGCCCCATCGGCTTAGCTATCGTAAAACGATCGGGAAATGTTTCGGCCACATTTTCTCCCCATCACACGTCCGTGCACCAAATGGATCGTCACCGGCCGCGCAATACGATCGCCTTTTGTCAAGGTTGTCCATCAAAAGTTATGCTATCATATTTGACCTACTCCACTTCTCGCGTCAGCCCCCCCTTTGAAAGTGTTTCCACGCCCACTCTAATGCCCACAAACCGCACAAAGCAGCTACGCCCACACTTTTGAAAAATTTTGTGACCACGCCCACTTCAACGCCTGCAAACCGCCAAACTGTCATGCCCACACTTTTGCAAAAAGTTGTGCAATTTTTTAATTTTTTTATATATTTTTTAAATTTCCATAGATTTGCTTAAAAACTTTTTCCCTGGCCACTGTAACGTCCACAAACCCCAAAAAACTTTGACGCCTACACTTTTAAACAATTATTAAGTTTATTTAATTTTACAATTTTTTTCCCCAATTTCTACCGATATTCCAGAAAATGTTGAAATTTTTTGTACGCACTTTCACTAGCTGAGTAACGGTTATCTGATAGTCGGGGAACTCGACTATAGCATTGTGATGGTCACGACGCCGCTGCATTGATCGTTTGTAGGTCCTCACTAGTTTCAATATCGCCTGAAACCCCAACTCTATAGGTGTTGAGCACATTGGCTGTGTTGTCGGAGGCTCCTTGTTGCCCATCTTGGAAGTTCTTGTCTATTGGTTTGAAAAGTAGGTCTGCTTTCACAAGGCATCCTTTTGACTTCCTTTATATTGGTTTGAAATGTGGATCTTCCTTCACGAGGTGTCCTTTTGCAAATATTCCAGTTCAGGATTCTTGGATCTCGGAATTATATTCCGAATCGGAGCGAAAATTTCCTCTCTGGATTTCTATTTGCCTTGGACACGAAATCTTTATCTCTTTAGACTGAGTCCCCCCGATAATGAATCTTTTAAAATGTTAAGAACGTCTCCTCCCGAGAATGACTCCTCCCGAGAATGATTCCTCCCAGGGAATGTCTTCTCTTTTCGAGGGCCGAGGTCTTATATACCGGACTAAAGCTGTCTCTTGTCTTCTACCGTTATCGGTACTATGGGCTATGTGTTCCCAACTAGGAATAATATTCACTATTTGCTCTATGTTTGGAGTCAATGCCATTATTGAAGTAGTATTTCCATGTGAACGATTGTGGCCGCTGGACTGGTTATTTGATACTGGTTTATTGCTAAACAGAATTTGCTTTGTTGTATTCAAACTGAAGAAGTTTTACCCTTACGCCTCAGATTCTGGCTGTTTTATGTGTGAGTTTTCAAATTCGTAACAACTATCCAAGATAGATCAGATCGTATTTCGGAGGGCACAGAGAGCTTCCAAGCTCTGTCGTCGGAGACCCATTCGCTCGTAAACACATCCTTCTGGGGTTTGAATATCTGGGCATTAATCGTCGTTTAGATCAAAGGCCTATGTCAATTTGATGTATTCCGCGGGTTTGTTTTTCTGGCGTCAGTTTTTTGTACTTCATTTATATAGATTCTGGACAGCGCATCTGGACCACGTTTAGTGATCCTCGGCGGTTCTATGATGAAGTCGAATGCCTGAAATTTAAGACTCCATCGTGTATACCTCTTAGACAGATCCTTTTGGCCCATAAGCAACTTTGGACTAGCGTGGTCAGTTTTTTCTTTAAAAGATGCTGAGAATAACGTGCTATGCCGTTCAATTCAGTTATGCTATAATTCCTCTGTGCTTGTTTAGTTTAGGAGACATGTATACGATTGGGTGTTCACCGTCTGGGTCATCGGTCTGAAACAAGACTCCACACACTCCAGTGGTCGAGGCATGGCATTGAATAGTAAACGTCCTTTTAAAGTCAGTGGTGACAGTCACATATGCTGCTGCCATGTTGTCTTTTAAGGTTTCTAACGCCTGAACTGCCTCTTCAGATATTTCGAATTTCATAACACGATCTTTCTTAAGACAGTCATAAAAAGAGCTGAAGTTTGCGAGTAGTTCTGAATGAATCTCCGGTACCACTTAGTCATGCCTAGAAACCTTCATTACCAACATTATATCGTTCAAACTTTTATTATTTAAAGTTTTTGCTGAAGCATCGAAAACTACTCTCAGCTTGGTCGTCAGGCTTGAATCTCTGATAACAGCCTGATGTGCTAAAAAATACTTAACATCATTAGTTACTTTGACCATGTGTCCTAACTCGATATATTTTTTCATAAATTTAGAATTATCAGCCTTAAGTTTTTTATTATTTTTTAATTTCTTTTCCAAATTTATAAAACGAGCCATTGCTTGCTTCTTTGAATCTCCTTAGGTGACATCTTGTTTAAATGTGATAGACACAACGTATCGCCCATATCCGTCTTTTGCTGTGGCTTTAATGAAATTATCTTCGCATAATTCCGATTCGAAGTTAATTTTTTTCGTTTTCCTCAACTTCCCAATAGCGATCTAAATCTTTTAATTCTATCGTTGTAGCTACAATAGTTTCCTTTCCTTTGGATTTTTTACATCCAGAAACTATTTACCCGACACCAGTTTTTTGACCAAGGAGACCGTCTATTTTTATAACTCCATTCTGCAAAATGTGTCTGCTCCAATGATTAGATCACTTAGATAATTTAAAACTCTTACATTTTTTCTGGTCAACATTAATTGTGCTGACTGGAAGCGCTTTCATGAGTTTTGGAAGAATGGGTGCTTCAATTTCCAAATTTTTTATTGAAATTATTGCTTTGTGCTTGGAGATGCACGTTTCTGTATGTGAACGAAATTTTTTTAATTTTAGAATCTGTGCAGATTCTTCTGAAATGATGTGGTGAGGGTTTCGACAAATCGAACAGAATTGCTCGTTTATACATTTTTTATTAAACGGATGCTTCAGACATCTTAGGCAAATCCGATTTTTCTTACCCAGTCAGACCGTTCTGCTGGATTCATTATTTTAAATTTATGGCATTGAATTAAATAATGCCCCGGTAGTTGACAATATACACAATTGTCACTATAATTTTTGTGAATGTTCTTGTTAATAATTTTCTTTACAGGTTTAACTTTTAGTGAAAATGAAGATATTGAATTGAGCCTTTGCTCTAAAAAGTCCATAACATCAGAGAGTGCCTGTATATCTTTTGTTTTTTGACATGCCTTATGTGAGCAAAAATTGCATCCACATCTTCCGATAATTGTGCCTTTAATTTTATGATATATATAGACTCATTAATTGTGTCAATAAATGTTTTCGTTTGTTTATTGGACTCCAAATTTAAACTTGGCATATCCATAAGCCTATTTATATGTTCAGAAAAAGTTTGTCTTTTATTCTCATACCGCTTGGTTAAAAATTCCCAGGTGGCTTCATAATTTTTTCCAGAGCCAAGCAATAAATGAGTTACCACATTCCTGGCTTCTCCTTTTAATGCTGATTTGAGGTAATTAAATTTGATAGAAGGACTGAGATCCTCTTTCGTATGAATGAGTTCTGTGAAGAGCTCATTAAAAAGATCCCATTCTTTGGAATCACCAAAGAAAGTGGGTATTTGACTTTTAGGCAGGGTTGGTAACTCCTCTGCCCTAACAACAGCTAACAGCTTTCTTACCTCATCCACTGATTCGACTATGTATGGCTGTTAAAATATTTTGCTTGTCAAACTCAAGTTCACTAATTTCATCCTCAAATATCGAACTCTCAAAATAAATATGGTTGAATATTTTATCCCAAAGAAATTCTATTTTGTCCAACATTTCTACAGAATGCCTGCTCTACTTTCTACGCGTTGTCACTCGATATACCCTGCGACATACCCTGTGTCTCCTGAATACCCATTTCCTCAGGATTTGCTTTAGGGACTGAGTTGTCTACGGAACTACCTTTATCCTTTTCATATTTTATTTTTATCTGTGTCAACGCTATCATTATTACATTATACTGCTTGGTGTTAAAATATTCATGATCGACAATGCCGGTCTTTAGTAAATTGCTATGATAAGCAACGAATAATTTTTGCAGTTCTTCTACTTTAAAAAATTCTTTCTCACTTAAAGTTGGTTTTATTTCCAACTTTCTTATTTCCAAAATAATTTCGAACTGCTTTCTTAGACACTCTATCGTTTTTTCTGACGTCATAATGATCTTATTTTTTTTTTGTATAATATTAAAGTAAAATTAAAAAAAATGTTAGCCTATCTTTTGGCGATGGCGATGCGTTCCTGAGTTGTGTCGTTGGCGTTGTCGTTTGCGAGGCGTCGTTGGCGATGCGTCGTTGGCGGGTTCCTTGTTTTTCCTTCTCTCTAGTTGCCTCGATGGTAACGAAGATTTTGTGTATTAGGCGCTTAGGCACTGTTTTTTATGCACTTTTTAATATATTATGCTCTTATGGCATTTATTGAATGCTTTTATTGCATTTTTCAAGCATGCAAAACCATAATTTATTATGGTTACACAGCAGCATTTAGCTATTTAGACTATAAGGTGCTTGTTTTATTTTTAAAACATAAAAGATTATTATGTATCTTTTTGCTTTTTTAATTTTATTCTCTGTTCCTTACCTTTGGTAGGGGGAAACAAGAGTTAATTATTTTTGCTACCTTCAGCTGCAAGATTAACTTTTTAAATATGTTTAACAATGTTTGACAATACATATGCTGCAGCGGTCCAATAGTTTTACGTACAATATATATAAAGTGACATATCCATAAGTCCCTAAGACTTAAGCACATGGCTACACACTAACAACATGTACACCCAAACACACCCACACACCCAACACAACTCTGGATGTACCCAACAGATACCAGATACCTGATAAGTCACCCACTGGTAGACTAAACATCCGTTGTCTAATTTAAACAATCTATGCTTAAGCCCTCGCATCATCGTTGCGTTCCCACGTTCAAAGCTCGGACTCGCAATCCCGAAAAACAGAAGTATTAGATTTCAATAAACAAAATTATAAGAATCTAAGAGCACTTGTATCCAAGAGCGAATGCACTTGAATCCAAGAGAAATGCAAAGACTATTAAAGTCAGCAACTCCAAAGCTTTCTCTCTTCATTTGATCAGAACCCTAAAGTCTAAAGTCCATTTTAGAAAAGCTCGAAACCGAGGCTTGAACGTCAATCAAATCAGAGTAATTATCAGAGTTCAGTTTGAGACCTAATTATAATCGGTCGGTGTTCTTCTCAAGTAAAAATATTGTAATCATTCAGTAAAATAAAATTATATTTTTTTTACATATGAGTATTGCGATTATTTAATTGGCGCAGTCGGTAGGATCTGTTAAATAAAGAGTCCTTTTAGTACGGTACTGATCCATTGAAGGATACGCTATACAACTAGCTATCCAGGTTCGGCGAATTAAAACAGTGATTCTAAAATTATTTTGAGATCCGCAAAAGAATCTACGTGAAAGTAGTATTCAAGAAAAATCCCGTGTGGTCAGTAACATCTGCAAAACAATTTAAAATCCCGTGCGGTCGGAAACAAAATTAATTAAAATTTTTAATTCCGTAACTTAAAACAAAAAAATTAAAATAAACACCGTGTATCCAGAAACTTATACAAATACACCATGGCTGTTCCGCAACTTTCGGAAACCCACCTAAATCAATTATTAAATCAAATTAAAGAACTGAACTACTACGATGGCACACCTGGCAAGCTGTCTGTGTTTGTTAACCAGGTCGAGCAGCTACTCAACTTATACCCTACCCAAGATGCCAGACAAGCACACGTTATCTACGGAGCAGTGAAACGGTTACTAGTGGATGCAGCATTGGAGGTCGTGACCCAAGAAAGAGTAAACACATGGCTGGATACAAAGACGGTCCTGGCGATGGCATTCAAGGATCACAGGCCCTACATAAAACTTATAAGACAACTGGAGGATACATCCTACCCCGGAAGCATCTGTAAGTTCATCCAGAAGCTCGAATCACAATATTGGATTATGTTTGACAAGTTAGAATTAGAAAGCGACCCTGTAGATAAATCAAATTACACTGAAATGTTAAAAAGAACTGGTAAATCTGTAATAGATCGAAAATTGCCGGATAGAATTTATATGTCATTGGCACGCAAAGATATTGACACTATTTATAAATTAAAACAAGCTTCAATGGAGCTAGGCCTCTATGACGCCAGTCCAGAAAATCAGCGTTCTAATAGATCAGAAAGGAACAGACGCAGGAACAGGGGAAATCATAGTCAAAGCAATAATCAAAGATATTACAAGATATCAAAAGATATTACGAATCAGAATAACAATACGCAACATCAAAATTCTAATCAACCTTTGCAAATATTCCAGTTCAGGATTCTTGGATCTCGGAATTATATTCCGAATCGGAGCGAAAATTTCCTCTCTGGATTTCTATTTGCCTTGGACACGAAATCTTTATCTCTTTAGACTGAGTCCCCCCGATAATGAATCTTTTAAAATGTTAAGAACGTCTCCTCCCGAGAATGACTCCTCCCGAGAATGATTCCTCCCAGGGAATGTCTTCTCTTTTCGAGGGCCGAGGTCTTATATACCGGACTAAAGCTGTCTCTTGTCTTCTACCGTTATCGGTACTATGGGCTATGTGTTCCCAACTAGGAATAATATTCACTATTTGCTCTATGTTTGGAGTCAATGCCATTATTGAAGTAGTATTTCCATGTGAACGATTGTGGCCGCTGGACTGGTTATTTGATACTGGTTTATTGCTAAACAGAATTTGCTTTGTTGTATTCAAACTGAAGAAGTTTTACCCTTACGCCTCAGATTCTGGCTGTTTTATGTGTGAGTTTTCAAATTCGTAACAACTATCCAAGATAGATCAGATCGTATTTCGGAGGGCACAGAGAGCTTCCAAGCTCTGTCGTCGGAGACCCATTCGCTCGTAAACACATCCTTCTGGGGTTTGAATATCTGGGCATTAATCGTCGTTTAGATCAAAGGCCTATGTCAATTTGATGTATTCCGCGGGTTTATTTTTCTGGCGTCAGTTTTTTGTACTTCATTTATATAAATTCTGGACAGCGCATCTGGACCACGTTTAGTGATCCTCGGCGGTTCTATGATGAAGTCGAATGCCTGAAATTTAAGACTCCATCGTGTATACCTCTTAGACAGATCCTTTTGGCCCATAAGCAACTTTGGACTAGCGTGGTCAGTTTTTTCTTTAAAAGATGCTGAGAATAACGTGCTATGCCGTTCAATTCAGTTATGCTATAATTCCTCTGTGCTTGTTTAGTTTAGGAGACATGTATACGATTGGGTGTTCACCGTCTGGGTCATCGGTCTGAAACAAGACTCCACACACTCCAGTGGTCGAGGCATGGCATTGAATAGTAAACGTCCTTTTAAAGTCAGTGGTGACAGTCACATATGCTGCTGCCATGTTGTCTTTTAAGGTTTCTAACGCCTGAACTGCCTCTTCAGATATTTCGAATTTCATAATACGATCTTTCTTAAGACAGTCATAAAAAGAGCTGAAGTTTGCGAGTAGTTCTGAATGAATCTTCGGTACCACTTAGTCATGCCTAGAAACCTTCATTACCAACATTATATCGTTCAAACTTTTATTATTTAAAGTTTTTGCTGAAGCACCGAAAACTACTCTCAGCTTGGTCGTCAGGCTTGAATCTCTGATAACAGCCTGATGTGCTAAAAAATACTTAACATCATTAGTTACTTTGACCATATGTCCTAACTCGATATATTTTTTCATAAATTTAGAATTATCAGCCTTAAGTTTTTTATTATTTTTTAATTTCTTTTCCAAATTTATAAAACGAGCCATTGCTTGCTTCTTTGAATCTCCTTAGGTGACATCTTGTTTAAATGGGATAGACACAAAGTATCGCCCATATCCGTCTTTTGCTGTGGCTTTAATGAAATTATCTTCGCATAATTCCGATTCGAAGTTAATTTTTTTCGTTTTCCTCAACTTCCCAATAGCGATCTAAATCTTTTAATTCTATCGTTGTAGCTACAATAGTTTCCTTTCCTTTGGATTTTTTACATCCAGAAACTATTTACCCGACACCAGTTTTTTGACCAAGGAGACCGTCTATTTTTATAACTCCATTCTGCAAAATGTGTCTGCTCCAATGATTAGATCACTTAGATAATTTAAAACTCTTACAGTTTTTCTGGTCAACATTAATTGTGCTGACTGGAAGCGCTTTCATGAGTTTTGGAAGAATGGGTGCTTCAATTTCCAAATTTTTTATTGAAATTATTGCTTTGTGCTTGGAGATGCACGTTTCTGTATGTGAACGAAATTTTTTTAATTTTAGAATCTGTGCAGATTCTTCTGAAATGATGTGGTGAGGGTTTCGACAAATCGAACAGAATTGCTCGTTTGTACATTTTTTATTAAACGGATGCTTCAGACATCTTAGGCAAATCCGATTTTTCTTACCCAGTCAGACCGTTCTGCTGGATTCATTATTTTAAATTTATGGCATTGAATTAAATAATGCCCCGGTAGTTGACAATATACACAATTGTCACTATAATTTTTGTGAATGTTCTTGTTAATAATTTTCTTTACAGGTTTAACTTTTAGTGAAAATGAAGATATTGAATTGAGCCTTTGCTCTAAAAAGTCCATAACATCAGAGAGTGCCTGTATATCTTTTGTTTTTTGACATGCCTTATGTGAGCAAAAATTGCATCCACATCTTCCGATAATTGTGCCTTTAATTTTATGATATATATAGACTCATTAATTGTGTCAATAAATGTTTTCGTTTGTTTATTGGACTCCAAATTTAAACTTGGCATATCCATAAGCCTATTTATATGTTCAGAGAAAGTTTGTCTTTTATTCTCATACCGCTTGGTTAAAAATTCCCAGGTGGCTTCATAATTTTTTCCAGAGCCAAGCAATAAATGAGTTACCACATTCCTGGCTTCTCCTTTTAATGCTGATTTGAGGTAATTAAATTTGATAGAAGGACTGAGATCCTCTTTCGTATGAATGAGTTCTGTGAAGAGCTCATTAAAAAGATCCCATTCTTTGGAATCACCAAAGAAAGTGAGTATTTGACTTTTAGGCAGGGTTGGTAACTCCTCTGCCCTAACAACAGCTAACAGCTTTCTTACCTCATCCACTGATTCGACTATGTATGGCTGTTAAAATATTTTGCTTGTCAAACTCAAGTTCACTAATTTCATCCTCAAATATCGAACTCTCAAAATAAATATGGTTGAATATTTTATCCCAAAGAAATTCTATTTTGTCCAACATTTCTACAGAATGCCTGCTCTACTTTCTACGCGTTGTCACTCGATATACCCTGCGACATACCCTGTGTCTCCTGAATACCCATTTCCTCAGGATTTGCTTTAGGGACTGAGTTGTCTACGGAACTACCTTTATCCTTTTCATATTTTATTTTTATCTGTGTCAACGCTATCATTATTACATTATACTGCTTGGTGTTAAAATATTCATGATCGACAATGCCGGTCTTTAGTAAATTGCTATGATAAGCAACGAATAATTTTTGCAGTTCTTCTACTTTAAAAAATTCGTTCTCACTTAAAGTTGGTTTTATTTCCAACTTTCTTAGTTCAAAAATAATTTCGAACTGCTTTCTTAGACACTCTATCGTTTTTTCTGACGTCATAATGATCTTATTTTTTTTTTGTATAATATTAAAGTAAAATTAAAAAAAATGTTAGCCTATCTTTTGGCGATGGCGATGCGTTCCTGAGTTGTGTCGTTGGCGTTGTCGTTTGCGAGGCGTCGTTGGCGATGCGTCGTTCGCGGGTTCCTGGTTTTTCCTTCTCTCTAGTTGCCTATTAGTTGCCTATAGTATTAGGCGCTTAGGCACTGTTTTTTATACACTTTTTAATATATTATGTTCTTATGGCATTTATTGAATGCTTTTATTGCACTTTTCACTTGCTGATGTAAGGCTTCAAGCATGCAAAACCATAATTTATTATGGTTACACAGCAGCATTTAGCTATTTAGACTATAAGGTGCTTGTTTTATTTTTAAAACATAAAAGATTATTATGTATCTTTTTGCTTTTTTAATTTTATTCTCTGTTCCTTACCTTTGGTAGGGGGAAACAAGAGTTAATTATTTTTGCTACCTTCAGCTGCAAGATTAACTTTTTAAATATGTTTAACAATGTTTGACAATACATGTGCTGCAGCGGTCCAATAGTTTTACGTACAATATATATAAAGTGACATATCCATAAGTCCCTAAGACTTAAGCACATGGCTACACACTAACAACATGTACACCCAAACACACCCACACACCCAACACAACTCTGGATGTACCCAACAGATACCAGATACCTGATAAGTCACCCACTGGTAGACTAAACATCCGTTGTCTAATTTAAACAATCTATGCTTAAGCCCTCGCATCATCGTTGCGTTCCCACGTTCAAAGCTCGGACTCGCAATCCCGAAAAACAGAAGTATTAGATTTCAATAAACAAAATTATAAGAATCTAAGAGCACTTGTATCCAAGAGCGAATGCACTTGAATCCAAGAGAAATGCAAAGACTATTAAAGTCAGCAACTCCAAAGCTTTCTCTCTTCATTTGATCAGAACCCTAAAGTCTAAAGTCCATTTTAGAAAAGCTCGAAACCGAGGCTTGAACGTCAATCAAATCAGAGTAATTATCAGAGTTCAGTTTGAGACCTAATTATAATCGGTCGGTGTTCTTCTCAAGTAAAAATATTGTAATCATTCAGTAAAATAAAATTATATTTTTTTTACATATGAGTATTGCGATTATTTAATTGGCGCAGTCGGTAGGATCTGTTAAATAAAGAGTCCTTTTAGTACGGTACTGATCCATTGAAGGATACGCTATACAACTAGCTATCCAGGATCGGCGAATTAAAACAGTGATTCTAAAATTATTTTGAGATCCGCAAAAGAATCTACGTGAAAGTAGTATTCAAGAAAAATCCCGTGTGGTCAGTAACATCTGCAAAACAATTTAAAATCCCGTGCGGTCGGAAACAAAATTAATTAAAATTTTTAATTCCGTAACTTAAAACAAAAAAAATTAAAATAAACACCGTGTATCCAGAAACTTATACAAATACACCATGGCTGTTCCGCAACTTTCGGAAACCCACCTAAATCAATTATTAAATCAAATTAAAGAACTGAACTACTACGATGGCACACCTGGCAAGCTGTCTGTGTTTGTTAACCAGGTCGAGCAGCTACTTAACTTATACCCTACCCAAGATGCCAGACAAGCACACGTTATCTACGGAGCAGTGAAACGGTTACTAGCAGCATTGGAGGTCGTGACCCAAGAAAGAGTAAACACATTGCTGGATACAAAGACGGTCCTGGCGATGGCATTCAAGGATCACAGGCCCTACATAAAACTTATAAGACAACTGGAGGATACATCCTACCCCGGAAGCATCTGTAAGTTCATCGAGAAGCTCGAATCACAATATTGGATTATGTTTGACAAGTTAGAATTAGAAAGCGACCCTGTAGATAAATCAAATTACACTGAAATGTTAAAAAGAACTGGTAAATCTGTAATAGATCGAAAATTGCCGGATAGAATTTATATGTCATTGGCACGCAAAGATATTGACACTATTTATAAATTAAAACAAGCTTCAATGGAGCTAGACCTCTATGACGCCAGTCCAGAAAATCAGCGTTCTAATAGATCAGAAAGGAACAGACGCAGGAACAGGGGAAATCATAGTCAAAGCAATAATCAAAGATATTACAAGATATCAAAAGATATTACGAATCAGAATAACAATACGCAAATTATTACACGTTTAGAAGGGAGTTAACACAAGGCCAACAAAACAATCCTCTTAACAATTCCCTTAATTTCCAACCTTTAACTTCAAATAATACTAACGGTCAGATGCCGGTAAAAAGACAACGAGAGAGTCAAAGTGGCCAAAGCAGAATGGATGTAAATTTTCATCAAACTGCCTCGGACACTCAAGTGACACAGGAGGACGTACCAGTCCCCATGTAAGAATAGGTTATCATAACAAAATTTACAAGGGAATGATCGACACAGGTTCATCCATCAATATCATAAGGGAAAATTTTGAAAATTTAGAAGAAAAAGAAGAAGATCTAACGGTGTATACCATTAAAGGGGCAATAAAATTAAAGAAAAGCATAATAATGAAACCCACTTCAGTATGTCCGCCTGTTCAGAAATTCTATATCCACAAATTTTCCGACAATTATGATTTCCTGTTAGGTCGAATGTATCTAGAGGATACGAAAGCTAAGATAGATTATGATAACGAGACTGTAACTTTAGGTTCAAGAACCTTTAAGTTTGTATATGGAGAAAAGAAGGGCGAGACCGCATCTAAATGCCTCGACCCACAGCAAAAGGATGATTCCACTCCAGTGGAGGAAATCAATCCAAAGATGCAAAAGGTTAAGACCGCACCTAAGTGCCTTAAACCAAAGCATCAACAACAGAAGAAGGAGACCGCATTACAAAAATGCCTCACTTCAAAAGTTGTTAGTGACACAGTGGACAATGATGTAACACATCTCGATCCCATGTCCGTTGACAACGATATAGTCAACTTCGCGATCAACAATGAGTTACGCGAATGTAACGAGTACAGACTCGAACATCTAAATGTAGAGGAAATTGAAATGTTTAAAGAAAGTTCTATACGAATATAGAGACATTCAGTACAAGGAAGGCGAAAATTTGACCTTCACCAGTACTATTAAACATGTCATCCAGACTCAGCATGAGGATCCAGTATACCGTAAACCCTATAAGTACCCCCAAAGTGTTGACCAAGAAGTCAACAAACAAACTAAAGAAATGATAGAGCAAGGGATCGTTCGCAAATCGAAATCCCCTTATTGTTCTCCTATTTGGGTGGTCCCCAAGAAGGCAGACGCCTCTGGGAAACAAAAATTTAGGTTGGTAGTTGATTACAGGAATCTAAACTAGATAACTGTTAATGACAAATTCCCCATTCCTCGAATGGATGAGATATTGGATAAATTGGGTAGATGCCAATATTTTACCACCATTGATCTAGCTAAGGGTTTTCACCAAATCCAGATGGACGAAAATTCTATTGCAAAAACAGCTTTTTCAACTAAGCATGGGCATTACGAATATACACGTATGCCTTTTGGCCTAAAGAATGCTCCAGCTACATTTCAGAGATGTATGAATAATCTTTTGGAAGATTTGATTTACAAAGATTGTTTAGTCTATTTGGACGATATTATTGTCTACTCCACTTCGTTGGAGGAACATATTTTATCTCTAAAGAAAGTCTTTGAGAAACTGAGAGACGCCAACTTGAAGTTGCAGCTAGACAAATGTGAATTCATGAAAAAAGAAACTGAATTCCTTGGACATATTGTCACAACAAATGGCATTAAACCAAACCCAAACAAAACCAATGCAATCACAAATTTTCCGTTACCTAAAACACCTAAACAGATAAAATCGTTTTTGGGATTATGTGGGTTCTATCGCAAGTTTATTCCTAACTTTGCCAAGATAGTTAAACCCATGACCCTCAAACTAAAGAAAGGTGCTGTAATAGATATTAAATGTAAAGACTACATCGAATCATTTGAAAGACTAAAGGTTTTGATAACTTCAGATCCGATATTAATCTACCCCGATTTTTCGAAGCCTTTTTCTCTAACAACTGACGCGAGTAATGTAGCTATTGGTGCAGTGCTCTCACAGAATAATAAGCCCGTTTGTTATGCCAGCAGAACGCTGAACGAACACGAAATCAACTATGCTACCATTGAAAAAGAATTGTTAGCTATAGTTTGGGCGACAAAATATTTCAGGTCATACTTATTCGGCAGACCATTTGAAATAATGAGTGATCATAAGCCATTGGTATGGCTGAATAATATCAAAGAGCCGAACATGAAATTACAAAGGTGGAAAATCAAACTTAATGAATTCGATTATAAAATAAAATATCTTCCAGGCAAAGAAAACTATGTCGCGGATGCTCTTTCCCGCACAAAAATAGAAGAAGTCATGGTTGGCGAAGTCGCAAACAGCGCAGACGCAACTATACATAGTGCTAATGAAGATAATTTAAATTATATATCCATAACGGAGAGACCAATCAATTTCTTCTCTAGACAAATAGAGATAGAAAAAGGCGACAGTGACACAACAAGTGTAAGTCACTACTTTCAAAAACTTAAGATTAAAATAATCTATAAAGAAATGACACTTGAACTCGCCAAAACCCTCATTAAGGAATATGTGTGCACCAAGAAAAGCGCAATTTACTTCCCTAATGATGAGGATTTTCTGATCTTCCAAAGGGCATTTACCGAAATCATAAGCCCTAACAATTTCACAAAACTATTGAGATGTACCACGAAGCTAATTGATATACTAACGTATGCGGAATTTAAGGATTTAATCCTAAAGAGACATAAGGAAGTTTTACACCCAGGTATAGAAAAAACCATTAATTGGTTTAAAGAAAAATACTATTACCCAGATAGTCAAAAGCTAATTCAAAATATTATTAATGAATGTGAAATCTGTAATCTGGCAAAAACAGAACATAGAGACACTAAATTGACATTTGAAACAACGCCAGAAATATTTAACACAAGGGAAAAATACGTGATAGATTTTTATCTCACGGGTAACCAGATCTTCTTATCTTGGATTGATATTTATTCAAAATTTGCCTCCCTAGTTACAGTAAAAAGTAGAGATTGGCTAGAAGCGAAAAGAGCCATTACTAAAATATTCAATGATATGGGAAAGCCACAAGAAATTAAAGCAGACAAAGATTCAGCTTTTATGTGCATAGCTTTGCAAAATTGGTTAAGATCCGAAGGCGTACAAATTTCTGTAACAACCAGCAAAAATGGTGTATCCGATATAGAAAGATTTCACAAGATCGTAAACGAAAAGCTAAGAATCATCGGTAATGAACAAAATATCGAAGATAGGTTTACAAGGTTCGAAACAATCTTATACGTCTATAATCACAAAACTAAACATAATAGTACAAAACGATCTCCGGCAGACATTTTTCTATATGCAGGCAGCCCAGACTTTAACGTACAACAAAACAAAATTGATAAGATCGAATATCTTAATAAGAATAGGCATGATTTTGAAGTTGATATAAAATATAGACAGGCTCCACTCGTGAAGAGTAAAATCACCAATCCATTTAAAAAGACAGGAAGAATTGAACAAGTAGACAGTAAACATTTTGAGGAAACAAACCGCGGCAGGAAAATCGTTCATTATAAATCAAAATTCAAGAAACAACAAAAGATTAATAAGAGCAAATACGATAATTCCAGACCAGCCAGAGAAGCGCAAAGTACGCAATATATTTCTAATAATGCTTAGTTGCATGTTATCACTTATCACTATGGTCAAATGCAGCAACATCGAAGTAAACCCAATAAGTGCGAAAAATGGATACCTTATATTCCAAACCGGAACAATGGAAATTCCAACCAGCTACGAATACCACTATTTGAGTATAAACATAACAAAGACAATGCTTATGTTCGAAAATCTAGTAACTGAAGCAAATGACTATCCCAATGTACCTCAGATACAATATTTAGTCGATAAACTAAAACGGGAAATAAATGGATTAAGAATTATTAACAGAAGCAAAAGAGGGTTCTTTAACGTAGTAGGGAAGGCATATAAATACTTATTTGGTACATTAGATGAAGACGACAGGGAGGAGTTAGAGGAAAAAATTAATAACATGTCAGAAGACTCCGTTAAAACCCATGATCTAAACATGGTTATCGACATAATTAACAGCTGTATAGACATAATTAATAGGCTCAAGGTGGAAAAAGAACAGAACCAACAAATTGCGATACTGATATTCAACCTACAGCAGTTTACAGAATACATAGAAGACATCGAGTTAGGTATGCAATTAACCAGATTAGGGATCTTTAACCCAAAATTACTAAAACATGATTATTTGAAACACATAAATTCGGAGAAAATGCTAAAGATAAAAACATCAACTTGGCTCAAGACAGATACGAACGAAATTTTGATTATATCCCACGTTCCTAGCGAGGTCACTAAAGTTCCGATATTTCAAATAGTTCCATACCCAGATGAACATAACTATATTCTAGCCGAGCAAGTATTCGATAAGTTTTATGTATTCAATAAACAAGTATTTCATAAAGATACAGATAAATTAATATTCGACAAATGTATTGTTGGACTTATTAAACAAGAGCAAACTCAATGCAAATACATTAAAACCCAAAGAAATTTCCAAATAAATTATATAGAACCAAATATACTTTTAACATGGAATATTCCTGAAACAGTTGTCAACCAAGACTGTACAAACAACAAAATATTAATATCAGGAAACAACATCATTAAAATTAAAAATTGTACCATGCAAAAAGATGAATTCCTAATTTCGAATAATGTAGCAGATTTTACACAAACGATTTATATCACCAACAATGTTACACGCTTAGAACCAATAAATCACTTAGAAACAAAAGAAATGATAAAATTGTATGTAAAACACTACAACTTTTTCCAAATTATATGCATTACAACTTTTGTCATCATGATAATTAGTTTGACTCTGTATTTAGCATATAAGTTTAAAAATATACCTAAGAAAATTATTGTCAAATATTGTAAACAAAAAGAAGAACATCCGCACCTTGAAACTAATGTCAAGGAAAATATTCAACCGGAAAACAATGTTATGATATATCCAAATTTAACGACCTGAGGACAGGCCAAATTCAATGATTGGGGGAGTGATATATCCATAAGTCCCTAAGACTTAAGCACATGCCTACACACTAACAACATGTACACCCAAACATACCCACACACCCAACACAACTCTGGATGTACCCAACAGATACCAGATACCTGATAAGTCACCCACTTAGACTAAACATCCGTTGTCGAATTTAAACAATCTATGCTTAAGCCCTCGCATCATCGTTGCGTTCCCACGTTCAAAACTCGGACTCGCAATCCCGAAAAACAGAAGTATTAGATTTCAATAAACAAAATTATAAGAATCTAAGAGCACTTGTATCCAAGAGCGAATGCACTTGAATCCAAGAGAAATGCAAAGACTAATAAAGTCAGCAACTCCAAAGCTTTCTCTCTTCATTTGATCAGAACCCTAAAGTCTAAAGTCCATATTAGGAAAGCTCGAAACCGAGGCTTGAACGTCAATCAAATCAGAGTAATTATCAGAGTTCAGTTTGAGACCTAATTATAATCGGTCGGTGTTCTTCTCAAGTAAAAATATTGTAATCATTCAGTAAAATAAAATTATATTTTTTTTACATATGAGTATTGCGATTATTTAATTATATACATATAATATCAAATGTATATTCGTGTTCATGTGTGAACACCTGCTGATCTTAGCAACATTTTGTGAATAGCTGCGATCGACAGCTGATCAGCTCTGAAGTCCTGTCGATTACTTGCCGAAAGCTGCGGGGTGTTCCCCTGAGGCAGCCTACCACCAGTAGCTTTTTTGGGGCTTGGAGATTCCTCTAATAGCTTAAGGTTATTAAACGGCGAATCTAGAGCGGATAGGAGATAATCGGCTCGACGAAAACTCCATCTAGTGACGCCAGTCTATTCAATCCACCTTTAGTTTGTCTCATAAACGATTTCATCTCGTTTGCAACTCCGAGGCTTACATCACAACAGTATAGCCGCTAAAACCACCGCACTTAGTGTACACCATATTATCGCACAGCCTATCTTCGCTTGAAGATTTGTGATTTTATTTCTTTTAACTTCTGGCCTAGAGACTCAGATAGTTAAGTTAAGTTCAAAAATCACGACGAGAGCCGAAGTAAGTTAACGAGCTAGTGATCTTTTTTAATATGCAAAACGAACTGACTTAAAAGCTAACATGGAAAAGCTTCAAAAAGCCTCTGCCGATGTGCAGAGCTTTTACCGGCCATGTTTGCGCTTCCTGCCAAATGCTTGGTCAGCAATTTGACCGGTGCTGGAGTGCGGATGATCGGTGCGGTTAACTTAGATAACTTACATATATGTACAAAAACAACAAAGCAGAACTTCTGCATAACTCGAAAAACACAAAAGGTTTAAAACAGTTTTAAAATTGTTCACAAGTCAGAAAAGATTCAATCGCAAAGCAAACGGAGTTTTATTTATTATGTATTCAACGATAAAATTTATAGGAAAGAATAAATAATAAAATAAATAAAAAAATAAAATTAAAACGAATTTTTTTCTAACGGAATTTAAAGTGAGTCCAGCAGTGTAAATCGAGTACTTAATATTGTACTTAATATTATGTACTATATATTTTAATTAAAAATTACACTTTTTACGCTATTCGGAGAAATTTAATTTTTACGACCCAACACCACTTTTCCAAATTTAGAGCCATATTGTGCTAAATGGGACCTATACAAGACGGTTCGTGAATTTCTAAAATTTTTAATATTGTAATTGCTGTAACCTTTTGATAAAAAATTTAAAATGCAAATAGTTGCACTAAATCAGGGGATTTTTCTCGGATTATCAACAGACTTTCGGCACCAAGCCCACAGTTTTCAGAATTCGCATACATATGTGAATCAATAAATATAAGGGGTGGTGACACGCCCAACATTTTTTGTATTATGAAAGATCTAGGCTAGTGTCAAAACACAAATGAAATAGGTTTCTCCTTTTTGGAGACGCACAAAAAGGTGTTATTCAGCATACAGTGTAATGATTGGGCACAGGGCGATCTAAACACATGGGACCAGAAGGGGCCGGAGCTGCAACTGGCTACCATTTTCCTTTCCAAGGAAAAGAGCCAAGGTTGCCGAACGCATTGTATTAAGAATAAACAATCGGCACGTGCAATGACACCACTATAGGAAATCTTCGGTTGATGCGGAAAACCATGAATAAGGCTGCGCAGGATCAATCTCCGGAGGCCTCCCTGGAAACCCAAGGTGGAGAACACGGTATGGTCCTCGGCGTACCACCTGGCGAGCTATTTGACGGACCTTTCAAGATAAAAAAACGTACGTCACCAGTGATCTTTAGCCTTCAACATTCAGTTACCAAGAAAACAAGTACGGCTCACATGCCGGGGAATACATGCATCAAAAGACGACACGACACAAACGTTCAATAACGGTTTGGTGAGGAACGTGAAAATACGATACGCGTATCGAAGCGTTGAACAGGCGGCAGCCCACACTCGCACATACAAGGGCCGACACGCCGACACTTTTAAGAAATGTTTCGATATTTTTTAATTGTTTTGCTCAGCCTTGTAAATTTTTATCGATTTGAAAAAAAAATTTATTCTCATTTTTTTATTTTTTATTACTCAATTTCCACAGATATTCTAGAAAATTAAGAAATTTCACGTTCGCACTTCCATAGGCGACTATCAGATACCCGTTACTCAGGTAGTGGAAGTGCGAACAAAAAATTTCAACATTATCTGGAATATCTGTACTAATTGGGAAAAAAAAGAATTAAATGAAAAAACTTTAAAATGTTTAAAACCCATAGAAATTTACCAAACTAACAAAAAATAAAAACAAATTTCAAAACTTTTGTTTTGGTCGATTTTTGGGCGTGGCAACATCACTAACAAACTTGCGCTGCGTCTCTGTCTCTGGAATGTATGTCTCAACTTTCTAGCTTCTATAGTTCCTGAGATCTTATGGCCAGATTGACTCGGCTATTGATCCTGATCAAGAATATATATACTTTATAAAGTCGGAAACGCTTCCATCTACCTCTTACATAATTTTCTAGTATACCCTTTTACTCTAAAAGATTTTTTTTAGTTTTCTTAGCCCGCTGCGTATACACTTGGGCGGAAAGTTGTCTCAAGTTCTCCAAGCTTCGCTTTTCTGAAATTTCAAATTAATGATGCGGTATGTCTCCGACATATCTTATCTCCAACTTGCCGAAAGTCATCGCAACTTTTTCAACTTTTGTGATCTACCCGTCTTGCGTTTAACTATTAGATCATACCCTAAATGAAGCTTCCCATCAGGCAGACTTAGGAAAAGAAAATAATGTTCCGCAGAAACCTTAAATTTATAAGCCTATCGAGAAGCTGAATCGGATGAGGTCAGAAGCATCTGACCAGACTTGATTCAGGCGGCCGTGCTCCCACATTCGTGGGAATGTGTTGTTTTCGGGACTATGGAAAACAAGTTTTTGGATATTATGGCTAATCTAGTTGAGTTTGACATTGATTGTTTTTGACATACTTAGATTGCTTTATTGCACGTATTTCTTAATGAACATGGACTGCCTACCGATTTCTTATATATTTTTATTAATTTATATTAATATTAATTTATATTATATTAATTTAGAATGCATATTAATTTGTGAAAACACACTATGACATGTTCTTAACTGAATATTTTCACCTAACCTACGACTATGGTATTCAAACATTTCAAGTATTACTTACTTCATATCGACCATGAGAAATAACAGAAATTCTTCGTTGTGAAATCGTTACATGTTTAATATGTCTAAATTGGTAGTTTTCGGACTCCTGAACATTAGCCAAAAATAAGAAACTACTACCATCTGAAGAAAATACCGGGTGGGGAAAAATATCCAACCATTCATCTTCGGGAGCACGTTCAGAGTGAACCTTTAAGATTAATTCAAACGTGTTTAATTGTTTTATTTAAAAAATTAGAACTTACTTCCAAACAATTCCAGTTTTCCTCTTTAGAACACAATGAAATAACACTGTAATTTTGAGATCTTCCCATATAGACCACCGATACTTGGCAATTGGTATCAGGTATCCAACCTGCTGAAGTGAGGTAATAGTCTCTAGTATACAAATCAAGATATATGTAATGCATATTAACTCTTATTTATTAAAAGTCTTACTGTCCATAAATAGAGGCAGGAGGTTTAATGCTAAATTTTTGAATGTCGCTCACATTAGTTATGTCAACAGCCCACAACTCCACCTCAGGATTAGTAGTTCCTGGAGTTGGAAATCTAACTTTTTTCGTTTCGGGAAAAATACTTCCAGAAAACATCGCACTTCCAGAGAATAAAGCTCCAGACGATAACCATGGGTACGTCATCATTCCAACATTGGTGTCATTAAACAGTGCGTACATAAAATGTGTTCCATCAGCAGATGGCCAAATCGCCTCTGGAGTTTCAAAAATTTCTTCTAAAACGAAAAAGAAAGTGTTGTGAATAGTAATTGTTTATCGTTAAAAATTGTTATACATTAATAACTAGTTGATTGAATATGTAAGTTAACACTGTTAATTAGTAAAATTAAGTCGCTATAAGTCTTTGGTGATAGCCCTTGTATTTTTGTATGCATGTTCAGCATAAACGCCTTTAGTGGTCGTGACTGGTTCTCATTAATTTTCCCGATATCGTGAAATATGCAGATTTTGCTACTGTCAGCATTTTGCTGGACCAGTGGTCGGCTTGCCAGCCGCGGTTATAAAGAGCGTATAAGTTAACTACAAAATTGCACAACCTAACTTAGCTCGCTACCATGTAATAAAAAGCTGATCTAGCGTCTGGATAACTTCCTCACCAAGGCGCGTGCAACCTAAGTTTCCCTTCCACTGTCTCTGCAGCGATCACGCCATCCGCAGCTGACCATTTGCCAAAACTTCTCACTCAGCAGTTTCTTGTAGCTGCAGCTTAGTCGCCGCTACAACTGTCGCCGACGCCGCCGCAGCCAACTCAGCTTATCTTAGGGATAGCATTGATCTAAGTAATCAGTCACAATCTTACATCTAAATAAAGAACACCGAAATTACTTTGAAGTGTTTAATTTATAAAGTATTAACTTATACCTTACAAAACTAACTCCTGCTGACAGTGATATTGGTTATCTAGCCTTAAGGGCAAATAATAAAGGAGAGAAGTTTTCCTTCCCTACGGAAGGGCAACTTACGGAAGTTAGCAAAACGTAATTTGTTAGCTTATAGTCTGGACCGTAAGCCCCTCCATAACGTAACTATCTATTAATTGGAGCGCTGATTTATTTTATGATTAAAGCGGAAAGGAACGAAAACCATTTTTATACTCGTTACTCGCACAATGAAAGGGTATACAAGTTTTTTGAAAAATATTTGTTGAAGAAATGAACATTCGCTTTTCGTGTCACTGTGTGACAGTACGCAACAAATCAACGTGAAAAAGTAAAAAATTACTTTTCATAGTGAAAAGTCCAAAATAGTGGCACAAGTCGCTATCAGTGATATTATAGTGGAACTCATGGTGGAACTCAACCACTTTCATTCAAAGAGTGGGAACTTACTTATACAAAGTGGGGCTCCGCCGCCCAGCGGCCACGCGGTCGCTCGAATGAATACAATAAAAAACAAAGAGATTCTTGGCGAGGCGCTTAGAAAAGCCGTCAATCTACCCGTGACGATGATTGGAACAGCCGAGGCTGTCACGACTCTGACCTCGAGAACTGGTTCTCTCTCAAGTGACAATGGATCACCAGCTGGGTGTGCACCCGCTTCCAAACCATTAAGCGCAAGCTTACACCAGGCGCTTCTCCAAACCCAGAGAGGAAAAAACCTAAACATGGCAAAAAGGATGACATCTCCGAAACTAGATACAATGGCCGATCAAATCGTTTCGGACTCCTCGCGGCTAATTTAGAAGCTGACCTTGTAAGTGACAAGCAGCCCAGCACTAGCCGCCAAGATGCTATTGCTGCGCAGCAGACGGCTGATATTAGCAAAGCGCAACCGAAACCAACACCATTGTGCTTAAAGGCGTTAACGACGTCAATTTGCTGATGTTGGGTATTAAAAGAGTGATAGACATTAGCAAGGTCGAAGCTAGAGCATCTCTGGGTGGCGTCATGCGACTTTACGCTGCGGATGCAAGCACGTTTCGAAGTATCGTCAGCTGTCTTGAGGACGAGCAATACCAGTTCCACTGCTATCAGCTCAAGGAGGACAGACCGTATAGGGTCTGCATAAAAGGTCTGCACCATAGCACACTGTCCAGCCATATCAAAGAAGAGATTGAAAAAGTTGGTCACAAGGTGCTTGATGTACATACGCCCCTAAAGCGCAGCGAGCCTGGCACTCCCACAAAAAAGCCAGTCAATATATTCTTCATCAATATTGCCGCTGCCATATGAGAGTAGTAATAGAACCACTTCACAAGCGCACTGCTATCGTGCAATGCCATCGATGCCAGCAGTTTGGTCACACAGCCAAATACTGCCGCAAAGCTCACATCTGTGTGAAGTGCGGTGGAGAGCATCCTGCCAAGGATTGTACTCGACCACGTAGTGAGGAATGCACCTGCTACAACTGTGGTAAACAGCACCCAGCCAACTATTCGGGCTGCACCAAGTACCAGGAGTATCTACAACGCTCGAGGCCCAAGAGTGGACTTGGAAGCAAACCCGAAGGCAATGCGAGAAGTTTGCCGCGCTACACCACCGGAAGCAGGCCGACTGCTACCCTTCAAGGCAACGTCTCCTATGCAGCCGTAGCAAAGCAGCACCAGCAGCAGACCCAACAGCACTTTAACGACCGGAGCCGCAGCCGACAAAGGGAGACGAGAGAGCCACTACAGGATCCGATGGACACCAACAACAACATCGAAGCCATCCTCAAGTTGCTGATTGATAGCATCAACTCCCTCTGAGCGTCCCAATTAAAAAAGGAGATCATGATGATGTTGTTAAAGCAGCAGCAGCAACAGACACAGCATCAGGGGCAGATTGTTAATCTGCTCACTGCCGTCCATGTGCAGCAAGCCCCATAATGATGCCGCTGCGCATCCTAGTGTGGAACGCCGACGGCGTATCCACGAAGTTGCCTGAAGTTGAGTGCTTCGTACGACGTCACGAAATCGATGTTTTACTGCTCAGTGAGACACACTGCAAGGGGGCAGAGACACCCAAGTTATTTGGCTATGTAGCCTACACTGCCAATGATCCGAGTGCCGGCAACGCCAAAGGCGGGGCAGCCATCATGATCAAATCTAGCCTTGTCCATTTCCCGCTAACACCTATAGCAACTAACAAGGTACAACTTGCGCCGGCTACTATCGAGACAGCACTTGGCCCTATAAACTTTGGAGCGGTATACTGACCCCCGAGATTTGCATGGACTACGGACGAGTTCAAGGACATTCTGGAAGAGTTTCGCATTAGATTCATCGTTGCGGGCGATTGGAATGCGTCCCACCGGCTCTGGGGTGCGGAAAGAAGCAACCAGAGAGGCTTTGCTTTAGCAAATCTCTTTCTAAACTCGGAGGTGAACTCGCTAGCAACAGGAGGACCAACAAGATACCCATACGGCAGTAGAGGCTCTCCAGGCTACATTGACTTTGCGCTGACAAGGGGTGTGCTGGGCACCCACGCCAGCATAAGTGCGGTTGTTGAGCTAAGCTCCGACCACCTACCTCTGGTAATTACGCTGGATGCGGGGGCAATATGCTACCCTAAAATGGAGCGGATAATCACTAGACGCACTAACCTGGAGGTATTCAAATCGCAGCTGGAGTCCACTCTGCCCCTCAACACTGCCTTAAGCTCCGAACAGGACGTTGATGATGCAATTGATCTGTTCACCAACAACATAAAAACAGCAGCTAGACTAGCAACTCGCAGCATATCTCGGCAGCCCGCGGCAGATCGAATCCCAATAATCAGTGAGATCCTGCTACTCATAGCTGAGAAGAGGCGTTTACGCACTAGGTGGATGAGGTCTAGCCACCCGCTGGACAAGACGGAATGGAATAGAGCGCTGAGTAGGCTCCGTTGCGCGTTGGCGTTGCACAAATGGAATGGTCAGAATGGTTCGACGAAAGGCTTTCCAACACTGGAGTCAAAAGTGAAGCGACGCATTCACTCTGGAAGGCCACGCGTGCTATCAAAAGGCGTTGCACGAGGAAGGCGCCATTAGCCTACAGTAACGGGACATCGTGTCGGACCGACTTGGAACAAGCGGAGATATTCGCTGCGCACCTCGCCGACCGATTTCAACCATTCAATCTTGCCAGCCTGCAACAGGTTGAAGAAACTCAGGAGCAGTTGAACCAAGCGCTTCAAATGGACCCACCAATCACGACGTTTGAACCTTGCGAGATAGCCGATGTCATTGCGAACCAGAGTAACAACAGAGCACCAGGACAGGACGTTATCTGCAACGCCACATTGACGGCACTGCCCAGTCATGCGAACCTCTACATAGCGTTGGTTTTCAATGCTACCGTGAGGTTGCAATACTTCCCTCTTCAGTAGAAGCTCGGGATAGTCTCTATGATCCACAAACCTGGCAAGCCAGAAAGGGAGCCCGCCTCCTACCGGCCGATCAGTCTTCTCCCTTCAATTTCGAAGGTGTTTGAGAGACTGATTGCTGCCCGGATAGTAACGTTCATGGAAGCCCAGGGAATTACCCCTGAGCACCAGTTCGGTTTTCGTGCTGGCCACTGTACTGTCGAGCAGCTCCATCGGGTCGTCGGGCAAATTCTGACTGCCTACGACAATAAGGAATATTGCAACAGCCTCTTCTTAGACATTCGAGAAGCGTTTGATCGAGTGTGGCACATCGGACTCCAGCTAAAAATCAAACAGACGCTACCTGCTCCATATTTCGGGTTGCTGAAATCGTACCTGGAAGGAAGGCGATTCGCTGTGCGTTTCCATTCAGCACTTTCCACCGAACATAATGTGGCAGCTGGAGTTCCTCAAGGTAGTGTCCTCGGCCCCCTGCTTTACTGCCTGTATAGCCACGATATGCCGCAACCAGACGTAAGCCTATACAGGAAATCTATGTTGGCCACATTTGCCGATGACGTGTGCGTCACCTACAGGTCCCGATGCGAACACGACGCAGCCGATGGTATCCAGGACTTTGCAGATCGGTTCTCGGTATGGGCAAAGCGTTGGAACATCGGCATAAATAGCAGTAAATCTACCAACGTTTGCTTTACTCTAAAGCGAAGAACGAAGAGCCCCCGTACCCCAGCCGAACGCAGCAAAGTACCTTGGAGTTCTGCTTGACCGCAGACTCACATTTGCCAAGCATGTGACTGCCATCAGAACAAGCTTACGTGCTAAGGTGGCGAAGCACTACTGGCTACTCTGCCCGCGCAGTAAACTGTCACTCTCCAACAAGCTGACAATTTACAAACAGATCATAGCACCAAGCTGGAAGTACGGGTGCCAAGTCTGGGGCTTGGCATGTGACAGTCAAATCAAAAGGATCCAGGCCATCCAAAATAAGGTCGCAAGACTCATCACCGGCTGCGAGTGGTTTGTGCGAAACACCACCCTTCACAGAGACCTCAAACTCACGACGGTATTCGACGAGATAAACCAGCACTCGAGTCGATACCATGACAGGCTGGAGCGCCACAGAAATCGACTTGCCAGCGCTCTAAACAAATCTCGCCCACCAGGGAGGCTCAACAGAAGGCAACCAAGGGATCTCATTTCCCGATCTCCTTTACCTAGGGCCAGCAGAAACTGACCCACCTCATAAATTATTTGTTATCTGTGATTGTTTTGTTTTTGTTAAAATTTTGTTAAATTGATAAAGCAAACTAGACTATAGTTAGCCGGCGCCCCCAAATGGACTGAATCAATAGAAAAAAAGGATATTCCAGATTTCCCCGTACGCCTCAATAAAGCTTAAATAAAATATAAAAAAAAAAAAAAAGAACAGAAGGAAGAGTTTCTCACTCTATAAATATTATATATTGCCGATCTGGCCATTTCCGTCTGCCAGCTAGAAATTAGATTGATCAGATAGGCATGCCGATTGTAGTGTTGCCTACGCTGCGCCAGTTTCAGAACGTTGCCAGGCAACATTAACCGACCAAAACGTCCACGCTCACACTTTTGGAACATGTAAATTTTTTGTATGTCATTTCTGTCAAGTCTTGTAAATAACTATCAGCATGCGAGAATAAAATTGTCTACGCCCACAAGCTGCCCAAAAGTATTAAGCCCACACTTTCTTTCTTTTCTTTTCTTGCAATTACTGCAATTAAATCTATTTTTGGTTTACGCCCAAACCCAATAATTATTTAATTTATAATTAAATACTTGTTTAAAAAAACTAAGTTATAAAGAAATTAATTTATATATTATATATTATATATTATTTATATAATAGTAACGAAAAAAAATGTGGATGCTGTTATTCATTTTTTACTAGACTTTTTTTTATACAGATTCTATCGTCATTTGACGACTTTTCTTCAAGACGCACCCATTTGACCTGGTTTTCTTCCACTTTTTTTTGCATCGCTTTGTTGAGCCAATACTTTTGTCTGCCTCTTTTCCCAATTCGTTTATTTGTCTAATTTAAGCAATAAATAAATTGTTTGGGTGGTACGTTCACTTAAAGGAAAATAAGACAATGAGTTTGTATTGGGTGTCGTTTAGTCTGGATATCTTCTCTATTATCATACTAAGCTCCTATTGAATGATGGAATATCCATGTTGAGATTTCAGGGTGACAATTTTCTGGAATTTGATTAGCTTGTTGTCCACCGTGGTTTCTACGATATGTGTGATTATGGCATTATGGCACGCCATGTGCTGCCCCTCAAAGTTAATGGGCAAGGTGCAGACGGAAGAAAGTCAACTGTCCGCCAAAGTGCTCTTAGACGAAGTCAATATTAAAGCCACAGTAAACACCGGCGGCACGGCATCCAGTGATTACACCTGCCCTGATTAGTTGACCACCACAAAGGAATATTGAGTCCGAAGTACTGGTACAGGTTGGCCCTTATGGGCCAAAACCCCTCTCGGTGGTTACACTAAAAAAACAAAATGGGAATTAAACTTCCCTCACGTGGCCAGACCACTACACGATCCTCCTCTTCTACTTCTTCAAAAAACTAGTATCTAGTCTCATTATCTTCTATCAAAATGCGACAGGATTGAGTAGTAAGCTAACTCAATTTTATTCTGATAAACTTTCCTTTACATCCCATATCATTCATTTTTTAGAGACTTCGCTAAAGTCGGAAAGTCTTAGCTCTGGAGTTTTTCCTGGTAAGAATACAATATACAGGCAAGATCGTCTCTCCTTGTCCTTGTTCTGAATATGATTATCATCACGTCAGAAGAAATCCTTTTGGTGAGATCCGTAACGTAGATTTCATATGCGTAAAGCTGATTTTTCTATTTATATTACGTAATCTTACATTCCGCGGTTTCTGAATTCCCAGAATATTTAAATTATTTGTCCACTATCCAATCCGTCTCAAACATGCTGTCCGATAGGGATCAATTAGTAGTTCTATGTGATTTTACTACGGTTTTACGTGGTCAACAGAAAAAACACGAAAAAACACAACACGACCTTATTGACGGTGTGCTCAAATTATCGTTGTCGCAATTTAATTATATTCGAAACTCTCTTAGTCGATTATTGGATCTATGTCTTGTAACAAATCCTGAAAGTGTGATTCTGTCCAGAGTCTCTCCTCTTACTCAACCTGAACATCCATATCATCCTACGTTTAAGGTACAGGTACCGTAAAAAAAGAGAAATCAGAGAAATCTACCAAACAAATTCATTGTTTTCTTAAGGCAAACGGAAATTGCAGGGAGAGGTCAAAGGACCGCGAAGCTTCTGTGTATAGATAATTCTGTCTTAAATGTTGTCAATGCTGGCGGCTGCGAGACCCGGCATACTCCCACGTTGAAGCGTGGCTTTCAATAGCATCCATAAGGGATAGCAGTCACAGCTTATTCACTGCTCGCTTCGTCAATCCGCTTGCCAGCAGCTCTCTCGCTAAAGGCCACTTAATAGGAAGCAAGTTTTCATTCTTAACAAGGACCATGTCGTCCACAACTAAACCAGGCTTGGGAGTGCGCCACTTCGATCAGTACTGCATTAAGGCTAATTACTCTTCCTTCCATCGGGACCACAATATCTGCTGCAGGTAGGCAATGTGCCGCGAGCGCATCGCTCCAAGCGATTGGAGTTTAAATTTGTCACATCCGGCTCAGTAAACGATGAAGGCGATGGAGTTAAAACATCAAGATCGGCAGGGTTCTCTGAAATTAATACTAAAGGTCTAGAATTACCTACTGCAGATATGTGGCAGAGAAGAGTTCTCAGTTCATCAAAAGTCAGAAAAGAAGAGCCCACACCGCGGCAAAAGTGATGCTTTACCGTGTTCACTGCAGCCTCCCAAAGACTCGATTTCCTCCGCCACTCAAAAATCCAACACTGCTTTAGTGTGGTCGTCGCTGAGGAATATGAATAGTTTCATTGTCGGACCAAATTTTTCGTGGCCTCCTTTTTCTCCTCCAATAGGTCAGTATTGGGATCGGATTATGCAAAGAGAGCGCGAGGACCAGTATGTAGGTTGCGTTCATGAGCGTTAATTATAAGGGCCATAGTAAATGGGTGATCCTTCGGTAAGATGATTGAAAAAGTCCAACTTGGTCAATGAATGGCGGGAGCGAAACAAGTGAACTGGACGGCTGTCCTATTCCTTTGGTCAGCAAAGATTTAATATCATTCCAGAATTGAGAAAGCAACAGACAAGTCCCACTTATAAATGGACGATAGTTGCGATTTGTCTTTACCAGGCTTGGAAATCATTACTATAATGGACCTTTTCCCTTTTGGGGAAAGTATCAAACCTTAGCAATTTCCTTAAAAAGTTTGCAAATAGTGGTAGTTCAATTATAATATTAGGGGTTATCAAGTCATGTCCTAGCGATTTTCGGGTTTTATTTCTTTGGACTAAATTCAATTTAATCTAATGATATATGCCAGACGACAACTGAAGAATAAAAAAGTTGCTAGCTGGATTCCGCTGGACTACTTCTTCTAGGTGTTAAGGTTTTTTCTTCTTTGCTACGTAGCCAGTTTCCAGAGTCTCGGAGAGGTACAACAGTTTCGGCTGGTGCCTGAAGTTTTCGGTGAGCTTTCAAAAATGGATGCTTTTTACTAGTGGCCGACAGTTATTCAATACCCCGAAACTCGGCAATTTCTTCCTTCAAGGCTTTGGTAAGTCTGCGTGTTTTTTTTTGTTTTTTTTTTCTGTGTTTGGTGATCTGTGATGCTGTCACTCCCTTCGTAGTAGTCGCTTTTCAAGGACCAACTGTTCAATTTTCAGGTTGGTTCTGTTTTGTTTAAATGAGGCCTCTGTGTCTGGTAGCGTTGAGGCCTTTGCAGCTTCAACTAGTGTTGATTCAAGTATACCAGTCAATTTATCAATATGTGATTTGTGGAGTAGATCTGATATACTGGAACATGGAAGTTATACTTGTTTTTGAGGTGAGTTTCGGAGAGCAGTATGACATCAATGATCTTATCATTTAAAAATTTGGCAAGTTCAGGCTTGTGATCCGAAACACCGTTAGCATTCCACATAGATATTCTTAATGGGGCCAAATCATTATCCCTTCAAAGCCAGTTGTAGCTGGCGATTTAGCTCCTGCTTTTAGAACGCTAGCAACGGAAATGCTAGGGTCTGTATGAAAGTTGATCAAAGATGGCATTCCAGATGAAGTCTGTTGTATTAATGTGTGGATGACCGGGGTGGATCGCCCCGAGGCCCCGCGTTTGTTGAGACTACTTTTGAGTTATTTATATACGACACAGCCTCGACAATTGGCTGTGTGCTTCTCTGCAAAGTTGCTGCATAGTTTGACTGAGCAATCGACCTTGTTCTTTTGGAACTGTATAGTACAATGAACTTCGCTACAGACAACACATATTGACTTCAAGGTGCAGTAAGCTTTAGTTTGGCCATATTCTTGACAGGACAACAATTTGACACAAGCAACTTGCGCTTGTGGGTCTCTTTCACAGTAATTCTCCGGTGCAATTGAAGCTGCGGCTTATAAATTTTTTGCACTTCATTCCCTTTTAGTGACTTACCCTCTGGTTCCCTTTCTTTAATAGTGGTTCCGGTGCCCTGTTCATGCTTATAATATTAATGACCGCTTTGACGTTAAAACCTCTTACTTTTAATGCATCAACAATTTCAGCACTAGTCACGGATGTTTTTGATTCTTTAATTACAACCTGTAGCTTTTTTGCACTTTTGAGTTGCTAGGTATAGTCATTTTTACCCGTTTCATCCAAGAACTTAATCACCATCCAGTTACTTGCCTCAGTTTGGGTCTCGACTTTTGTTTCATCGTTACTGTTCGTTGCTGGCTCGGGAAAATCAGACACGCCGTCGGTATTGTGCAGAGTAGTTGATTAACAGTAGTTGTTGTTGGTGGTGTAGAGCACTTCGACAGCGAGGTCGTAGCTGTACAGTGTAGCTGTAGGGTTTACGGGCGTAAGAGCTCAGCGTGAGGAAGCTCTCAGGTACTTAAATTTAAAGGTATTTAAAGATAAGAAGCCGCATTGTTAAGTTAACTGACAAGCCAAATACTTCTCCCATTGTACCTGACTCGCCGGATCTAGCTTTTGGACAAGTACTTAGACGACAATGTATCCAGCGTTTTGCTATGTTGTACCCAATCCAATAAGAGCGCGAATATGAGCGATGAATTTATTCGTCAGTTAACGAACCATTGAAACGGACCAACCCTACACTGCCCACAGCCCACACCAAACGCCGATTACCAAATCTGTTTTGTAACAATTCCAAAGCCAAATCATTGTTGCTCTCCAAAATTTCCAGCGAACGCATGGTTTCCAACGCTGAGTCCCTCAGACATGACCGTAGATGCTGTAGCTTCACTATGTTTGTGAGGTAAGGATGGCTATCTATAATTGTAGAAACATAGAATAAAAATTTTGCCAACTAGCATAGCCTCCAGCGAATCTAGGGAGCTCAACATGCGGAAGCGCCGGTGACCTATGCCGGAGTGGACACTGCAGATGGCCACATTCACATGGAGAAATGCCGTCCGCAAAGAATGAGTGGGAGTGCATTTGCCTGACGCGATTTAAAATCTCCCCGGACTTAAGCCTTACAAGAATATCATCAAATTTCACACTCAGATTACTTTCAATTTCATCCAAATCAAGTTCTTTGAGCTCGTTGAGAGTTTGGGGAAACAAAATCTGTAGAAAGATAGTTTAAAAAACAGAGCCTGGAGATCAATTGGAGAACGAGATTCTGGAGGGACAGAGTACGGAGAAAGCAAGTGTGGAAAGCAAGAGTGAGACGGCTCAAATTAGAGCAGGACAACAGCAAAACAGAAGTGTCTGCGTGCCAATTTTAAAAAAGCAACAGTACCAGGCTGGACTTTGAATCAGGCATACGGTAAAACAACGGTACAAGGGGCCTATATAAGCAGGGCGAGAGCTAGAAGCGGGACAGTCAAGGAGAACGAGAATACGGGCGAACAACGGGAACCAACGTAAGCAGCACGGAAGCTACAGCCGTGAATGTCAGCAGGGAGCAAGTTCGCTTCGTCGAGACGTTGGGACGAAGCAAGTGACCGAATCGAGACGCAGGTAGCTGATGTCCATTAAGACAAAGCACGTCTAGGTTGAGACGCCTGCTACACCACGAATGGAAACCAGACCCTGGCGTTAGCGTCCGAGTCAGGCGCACCCAGCGTCCTAGCAAGGACTAGCGCTTAAACCAGACGTCTATGTCTGTGGAATTTGCATGCTTAATCTCAACATTCCAGCTTTTGTAGTTCCTAAGATCGAGGCGTTCATACGGACAGACGGACATAGTCAGATCGACTCGGCTATTGATCCTGATCAAGAATATATATACTTTTTATGGTCATAAACGTTTCCTTCTGCCTGTAACATACTTTTTAACGAATCTGTATATACCTACATATAATTTAATTAATAAAAAAGGATGAAAATTTATCGAAAAGCAATAGTTCGAAAACTAGCTTAGTTGGGGATAATGGAAACATTTTAATGCTTAATATTTAAAAATTTCCAATCAACGATCCAATAATCGCAGCAATCTGGACAGAACTGGAAACAGATAAACTAGGTCCAAGCATAAATTTGACGAGCCCTGATGGCGAAGACCTCATCGCAAGTCTGAGCATGAAGAAAATGCAGCAGGAGGGTCAACAAACAAAACCGAACAGAGAAAAAAGGCCAAATCCAGAGAGATCCTGGCCCAGCCAACCATATTACGGCCAAATCGCAAGACAGGTCATACAGGACATAGTCTTTCCGGTTTACCGGAGGAGAAAAACCACTTCAATTCCTTTAGCTGGCTCTAAAAACGTTAATTTCCAATAATAGACAGTGGAGGACTTAGGCCGAATTCATAGAGAGTTTCCAGACAAACTTCCTGTCCAGGGGATTCTTCGCAAAACTTGCAGGCAAGGTGCGGCAAAGGAAGTAAGGGCTTAGGGAACCATTCAAGGACTACATGGTCGAGATGCAGACCCTAATATGGCCAATGAGATACGGAAAGAAGGAAACGCTAGTGAAACAAACGATCCTCAAAACAAAGCCCCGTGCGCCACAGGTCACGTGTAGAAGGTGTGCGAAAGCGGATAAGCACGCACTCAGGCCCACGACCATTGGGCACAATCTAACCAGATCCAATCCACGTGAAGGAACACAATTTGGAGGTCGCCAATCACTACCCAGAGAATCCATGGAACGACACCCCGGGGGCAAAACCAAAGCCCACGTTGCCAATTCGCAAAAAGTCGTCGCAGGTGCGGTGGACAAGGCCATTGGACAAGAGGCTGCCGGAACCAGGCCACGATCGACACCGGGCAACAGCAAGCTTTGTTAGCGAAGAGCTGACTAATCTTGGATCTATTACAGGGATAAGACGGCAAGTTAGGTTGGCAGATGGAAGGGGATGCGAGATCAGTGTCAAGCTCGAGGTAAAACTTGAATTCTTCAAGAACTAGTGTACCTAGGACACCGCGTCACAAGCAAAAGGATAGGTACGGACCAAGACAAGGTAGCAGCCATAGCCTAGTAAGAACCACCCTCGTCAGTCCGTGAGCTAAGACATTACCTGGGAGCAAGCCTTTGAGGAAGTAAAAGCAAGACTGCTCACAGATCCGGTTCTAGCGTGCTCAGACTTTGGCGATATGTTTATTTTGCCAGACGACAGCGACTACGGGATAGGCGGCATTCTCACAGAGGACACCGAAGAGGGCGAAAAAGTGGAGAAAAGCTACTCACAACAGAGAAGGAGAACTTGGCAATTGTGTCGGATCACTAGGCACTTAAGTGGCTAAACAGCATCAAAAGCGCATCGGTAAGAAAGGCACTAAAGTAACAGCAATATGACTTTGAGATTGCCAGGTGAACGTGGTGGCCGATGCACTACCAAGGAACCGCCTACCAGAGTCGGGTGCCACAACACTTGAGACACTACGGAGAAAGCAGGCGACAGAGGCCAAAGCAGAATGCAGCTGGATCACAGAAATGCGAGCGAAAATGAAGGCACATCCTCACAAGTTCCCAGACTATGTATGGGAAGGCACATAGGCAGATTTCGCATACGTGTAGAGCTGGAAGCTGAGGGTTCCGTAGCAACTAAGGGAAACCGTCCTGCGAGAGGTACCGCACTTACCGGAACCTACAACCTGCAGAATAAAGCTGCATGGAAGGAAGAGTTAATAATTATCAAAGATAAAACATAATTTATTTATAGTCATCAGTGCCTAGGAAAGAAGGCGCCTCACTCTGCGGAAATGCAGTAGTGTGAATGCGGAATGCCGGAAGCAAAAGGGGCAGCAGATTTAAAAAACGGATGAAACAGGGCCTTGAGAGGAGATCGGCGGTTGCATAACTCAGGATGGAACTGTGAGCGTGAAGGAAATCCCAGAAATGTTTAACAAGGGCAGCAAGAATAAGTTTATTGTCACCCGAAGCAGGGGGGGATGTGAGGAGTTTAAACTCCGCACAAATGCAGATGTCATCTGAGGAAGGAGAACCTGCCTGCTGCCAGTTCAGCAACAAATCAGAGAGTAGAAACGGCAGTGCGAAACGGATTGCTTGGAGAAACAGAATCTGTAGAAAGTTTGGAGAAACAAAACCTGAAGAAAGAGAGTTTTGGAGATCTGTTGGATGATCAAGGCACAGGAAATGGAGCCATTGTCAGGTCAAGGTCAGTTCATGCAAACCAATGAGCAAGAGCACATGCGCAATCGAAATCGTTTGGTGCAGTTGCTTGTGTCATCTAAGTCAACATTAACAAAATATATGCGGAATGCTAAAGGCATTTCGCAGCATAAGTCTGAGCTTTCCCAATTTTTACATTATACGAACATTGATGTCATGCTGCTCTCCGAGACTCACCTCACAAACAAGTAGAACTTCCAAGTTCCAGGATATCAATCTACTCCACAAATTACCCGAACGCCAATTGTGTCCACTACTATCCTAAAAAAAGCCTGTTCTAGTGTTTCAATTGATGATTGATATTTTCTTATGAACTCTTTTAAGTACTTTGACATCTTTTTCTAATAATAATATCGCACCTTGGTCAAAGTTTTTGCAATGCCAGTATGTCTTCCTTGTACGAGATCATCGTGTAATGTTGAAATTACAGCTTCTTTTTCTATTTCGGTCACCGGGCTGAAAAGCGCTACTCTCAATACTTTTAATATTTTATTGCCCATATTTTTAAAGGTATCTATTAGACGTCTGCACGAGTGCACTCAAAATTTTCTGTTAATGAGTACGCACAAGTTTAAGTCGCAATTCGGCGCGCCGAAACCTTTTTAACAGAGATAATTGAGCATTGGCTAGCATTGTTTTTGTTGTATGTGGAATGAGCGAAATTCAAACCAAAGCGGAATGGATAGAATGATAGAATGGACGCAGTGTAAATGTGTAGAGTTCTCGGAGAAAATTTTGGCAGTCTCTTCATTCATAGCTTGCAGAGCAGACGCAGCAGAGCAGAAAATTTTTATAATAATAAAAATGCAGAGCTCGGACGAAAGCGTAAGTACTTTAGTAATTGTAAATTGTAAAAAAAAATAATATATGTGTAAATAGAATAACAAATTAATAATTAGCTCAATTGAAGTGTTTGTCTCCTTTAACAAAATGTTTAGTCTACCACGTGCTGTCTTTTCCATAAGTTGGTATGCGCCGAATTGCGACTTAAGCTTGTGAGTACTCAATGAACAGAAAATTTTGAGTGCACTCGTGCAGACGTTTAGTTGGTATATTTAGAATTTATAATTATTGACTGCATGTTTCGTTTATAGTTTTCGGATGCAGCCGTATCTACACATAAAGACATTAAATCAAAACTTTTAAATGGAGAGTATATTTTCAACCTTAAAAAGGGACGTAGTAAAGTTTGGGAAATATTCGCCAATATAAAAGAAAAGAATGGAGAGGACATATCTGGTGTAGTTGCCTGCAAAAAGTGCTACAGTGTGTATAAATTTACTGGAAGCACTTCAAACTTAATAAAGCATAAATGCTTCGTTATGAACGCCGCTCTTGATAATGCTACGCCCGTCGAAGTGAATTTGGAAACGAAACAAGAGGGCATAGAACTAATAACAAAATGGTCAGTTAAAAATTGCCGCTCCTTTAAAATGATTCAGGATTCCGGCCTAAAACAATTTGCAGCGTTCCTTATTAAAGTTGGAGCAGCATTCGGGCCAAACGTGAATGTAGAAAAGTTGTTGCCGAATCCCACGACCATATCGCGTAACATTTCAGCTATCTACGAAACTTATTTTGAAAAAACAAAGCAAGATATTATTAGTTTTAAAAGTTTTGGATATGCGGTGACTAGCGATATTTGGACAGATAATTATTTAAGATCGTCATATATATCATGCACAATTTATTACATTAAGGAAGGAGCGCTAGTAGGCCATCTGTTGGCAATAAAATCCATGGAAGGTGAAGCCTGCACTGGTAAGTAAACTATATATGTCACTTTTTATTGGTAATTCAATTTCATTTTATTTTAAAGGTACCACTATACTAAAGAAAATTCGTGGTATACTAAATGACTTTGATTGCTGCCTGGAGGAGGAAAAGCCTGTCATAGTGACGGACCGTGGCTCCAATATGATAGCAGCCTTTCGTGATAACCGGCATATTCACTGCATGAATCACTTGATTAACAATTGTGTGGAGAAAGCAGTTAAAGGTGTACAGGAGGTTGCGAATCTTGTTATCAAATGTAGCAAGCTTGTGAAATACTTTAAAAAGTCTGGGAGCAATTCCAAACTAGGAATTACCTTAAAAAGTTTTTGCCCAACTAGGTGGAATACCATTTTCTATTTGTTTAAGTCAGTGGAGGTCAATTGGGTTGAAATAACAAATATTTTAATTGAAAAACATCAAACACACAGAATTGATGGAATTAATTTAAATCATTTGAGCTCAATTGTCCGCGTGCTTTCTGTATTTGAAGAAGTCTCAAAAAAGCTGGAAGGCAGTAATTATCCAACCATCCACCTAACCATTCCATATATTAGAAAATTAGAGAAATGTTGCACTGCAGATTCAAACGATAATGACTGTATCGCACACCTTAAGTCCCATTTGTCCGATCAAATATCAATAGTTATCCATCCATATCTTACTAACTACCATAAAATAGCCCTTTTCCTTTTTCCACCAACAAATAAGCTTGTACAATGCTCAGCAACCGAAAAAATAGAAATTATAGAAGAGTGCAAAAATATTATGAACACATTTTCGTTAACCTCTAAAAATTCCTTTCCTAATAATTCTTCGAGCCTGTGTGACGATGCATTTTCGGATTTCATACAAGACCAAAATCAACCCAATGATAGTGACACCCTACAATACGAAATTGAAAGCTACATGAACCTAACAGTAAACTATACTGATGATTTCAATTGCCTTGAATGGTGGCAAATAAACAAAAATATTTTTCCCCAATTATATAAAGCTAGCTGCACCATTTTTTGTATTCCTGCAAGCAGCTCAGCATCTGAAAGAACATTTTCATACGCAAGAAATTTAATTTCTGAAAAAAGGAGCATTATTGCTAACAATTCTAATTCAGTAAACCAAATAATGTTTCTCCATTCTGTTATTGAAAATTAAAATAAATAAAATATATACTTATACATAAAAATTATTTCATGATTTCTCTATGCCTTGCATGCAAAAGCAAAACGAAAACGAAAAAACAAACACGCAATAAATTTGATTTTACTCATGCCTTTCCCACATTTTCCAATTCCCTTTTAACTCAATGTCTCACTCATTCAGTCACAATTTGGAGTGAGAGACCATATGCTGCTTTGACTGTAGTCATGCAGACGTCTAGTATCTATTGAAATATTTTCAAAGATATTTTCACACCGGCCTGTTTTTCAGGCCCTTGAAAAAACTGATCGTACCTTGTCGTTTTTAATGACATAAAATACGTTGGGCTTTGAAGCTTTTATAAATAGCGTTTGCAATTCTATTTTTTCAATTTCTTTTCCTGGGCAGGGATTTTGTCTACTTTGAAATCTTTCTAGTCATTTTATTTAATTTATTGATATCCTTGATAACGAGTCGGGTTGTCGAGTTGTTATCTCTCGCCTTAAGGTATTCTACCGTAAATTTATATTCTTCCAAGTTTAATCGAAATTGAAAATAGTTATGTTAAAGGGGTGTGGTCACTTTGAACCATATTTGGTCCAAAATGATTTATTGGCCAATAAACTCCTGCTAACTATTGCTCTGTTGTTGACTTATTACTTTCGCCTTTTGTAAAGGGTCTTGCCAAATTCTTTGCTGAAATCTGGGTACTGAAGAATTGTCAGCTGCATTAATTCCCTTTTAAGATATTCGAAAGCCTCAAGTGGTACGTTCTTTTTGCAAAGCCTCGTTAAGTAGCGTGATTTTTCTAAACAATTTTGAATGAATGTTTTATAATAATTACAAAATGCAACGAATCGTCTAGCTCCGTCTGCATTTGCTAGTTTGGGGTAGTTTTTGATTACATCGTATTTGGAATCATCAGGAAGTATACCTCTATCAGTAAACTTTTGATCTAAATATCATAAAGAAAGTACATATTTCTGGATGTATTTTTATTTATTTTATTTGAAGACATCGGTTAAATTCTTTATCATATGCTTTTCAGAACAACCGATTACCACAAAATCGTCCATACAAATGTCATCAGAATCTTCTATTCTTGGAAGAGGAAATTTATCTGCTAGCAGTTTCTTGTTTATTTGGCTATAATCGATTACTAGTCTCCATCGCTTTTCCGTCGAATTTTGTATTTTGCCTTTCTGGCATTCTATAGTTTTTATCTAAACAGGGGTATTATCATTCAATCTCAATTTTTGCTCATACAAATTATTAGCTGATATGGTTTCTATTTCGAGACCAAAAATACCGCTATATTCGGTCGACTTTCAAATCTTTCAAAATGGTTATATTCAAATCATAAGTCCCGATAATTTTACTAAAACTTTGAAAACCAGTAGCAAACTAATAGATATTCAAACATTCAAGGAAATCATTCTCAAATTATTATTCAACCCTGGCATAGAAAAACTCTCACTTCAGTTCAAAGAACTTTACTATTACCCCGATTACCAAAAGCTTATCCAAAACATCATAAACGATTGTGAAATCTGTAACATCGCTAGAACCGAACATAGAAACACAAAATTAGCCCTTGAAACAACCCCAGAAACCTTCAACCCCAGAGACAAGTATGTGATGAATTCTTACTTAATAAACATTAAACATTTCCTATAATGTATTGAAATTTATTCTAAATACGCCTCCTGATAGAAGAAAACAGTAGAGATTGTCTTGAAACTAAAAGAGCTATTTTACGTATATTCAACGACATGGGTTAACCCATAGAAATAAAAGCTGACAAGGACTCCGCTTTCATGTGCACTGCACTAAAACTCTGGTTATATTCAGAGGGAGTAACCTTAAATATAACAAGAAAAATGGAATTTATGACATTGAGAGTGGCGGGTCTCGCAGCCGCCAGCAGCACCTAAATGTATGTGCAGTTGTTGTCAACATTGGTGAAAACAATTAGTCCACGGCACCTAAGCTTTATCGATGCGGATCGCTACCATAAAAATCTTTGATTCGCAAAAAAGGCTAAAAAAATGTTTATTAGCCAAACATTAGTAGTGCAAATTATACAAATCTATTTAAAGCTTCAACTTTAACTCGCTGTTACTGCTGAGTGATTTGCGCAATCATACAAAGCTGTTTATAGCTTACATTTTTGTCTACAATAATTGCACATTAAAGCCAAATAACGGAAGTTTCGCTGAATAATCTTTGCGCTCATCTTCCCTCTTGAACCGAATTTGTTGATATTGCTGCTAAAAATTCTGGAAACGTTACCGCTAATTGTAGCAAGGTGACATTTTTGGGGGGCAAGGCGACAGCCATATATAACAGAGTGGAACGATTAGCAGATTCGTTATCAAGTTCTGCGTTAGCTTCACTTGACGATTCCGTTCTGCATGTGAGATTGAAGCTGATCGATGAGCGAGCTTGAAGAGCTTGATTTGGATCAAATTGAAAGCGATTTGAGAGAAAAATTTGATGATGTTCTCATAACGCTTATATCCTCAGTTCGTGGGGAGATTTCAAAGCGCGCCTCACAGATCCACGCACACTCAACCTTTGCTGACGGCATTTCCCCGTGCGATTGTGGCCATCAGAAAGGATACCGTCGCTGGCCCCTCTTGAGCTACCAAAATTCGCTGGAGGCTATGCTAACTAGCTGGATTTTTATTCTATGTTTACGACGATAATAGATAGACATCCTGACTTCAGAAACATAAAAAAGCTGCAGCATTTACGATCCTCTTTGAGAGACACGGCGTTGGAAACCGCTCGCTCACTGGAAATTTCGGAAAGGCAACTATGCTATAGCTTTGGACTTGTTACACAACAGATTTGCTAATCGACGTTTAGTTTTCCAGGCGCATGTCATTGAGATTCTGGGACTATGGGCAGTGCAGAGTGGTTCCGTTTCAATGCTTCGTGAGCTGTCGGAGTAATTCAACGCCCATATTCGCGCTCTAAATGGATTGGGTACAACGGAACAAATTGCTTGTTGCAATATAGTCCAAGTGCTTGTCCAAAATTTGTATCCTGTGAGTCAGGCCAAATGGGAGAAGCATTTGGAGGACCCCGCTCTGCGGAATTTAGATCCAACGTGGGAATCCATCATTTCTGGAGCAGCAATGCAGGACTCTTGAGACAATGGATTTCGTCATGGCAAGCCTTTCTTGCCACAAAGCTTCTGACATGTGCTTTCTGTTATGCTTCGGGGCGCTCAATTCAGTTATGTCAGAGCTATAAATACCTAAATCGAGCAAGTCGATTTCGAAAAGCAAAAAGGCTGACTCTTTGTATAAATTGCCTTAAGGGTGGCCATCGATTGAGACAGTGTGTCCCCGGTCATTGCCGCTCCTGCCGATCTAAGCACCACACTCTGCTTCACTTGGGAACCTTAGCCTCGTTTTTGTCACACGAAAGATCAGCTTATTGAAACGGTGGCCTCAGATTCATTTATTCATACGACAGAACCCCCTGCATTACCTGGCCCATCTTCAGCTCTTATTGCGCACGATTTAGACAAAGATGTGGTACTCCTAGCCACTGCCGTTAAGGAACCTTTGTACCTTGACGTGCTGTACTCGACTCTGGCTCCCAGCTGCATTTAATAACGCCCCGATTTGTAAGCTTGCATCAGCTTAGAAAAACAAAGTCGCCCGCTTGTGTCACCGGAATAGGTGACTCTAGTTTCAATACAGATGGTTTGTCAGTTAACTTAACAATGCGATCTCGAACCTCCGAGTATTTGACTTCGATTACTGCTGTCATTGCTTCCAATATAACCGAACATCAGACCAACTTTAACATCGACGTATGAAACTGGAACATACCAGTTATTAACTGTAATTATTTTGTTTTTTTTATTTCTTTCTTTCTATTCTGTTCTGTTCTCTGTACAGTTGCTTTTCAATTTTCCGTTTTAGATGGGTCGCAAGCAACCCTTTACTTGAATTGATTATTTGAAACTAAAACTAAGAGACAAACTATTTCCCCAAGACCCTAGCAATCAAGTGTGAGCGTCGGCAGCAGGCGTCGGCAGCGTCGCAGCAGGCGTCTGCAGGGAAACAGTGGGATGCGGGACAACGATTTATAGGACAATAACTTACCCAAACACCTGAAGCTTGCGGATCCAGAGTTCAATCCGCCCAATGAGGAAACCCAATTGCCAGCCAAGTTCAGTTAAGATCTGTTGGGGGAGTCCTACCAGCAAGCTCTTCAAAGATTCTTATCTCTTGATAGAAAACTAGAGCATCGTCCAGCTATCAAGGCCCAATACAAGGCTTTCATTGGGGAGTACTTGCAGATGGGACATTTGTCAAAAGTTCCGGCAGAAGAATCCAATTCCTATCGTTATTTTTTGCTTCATCATTGTGTCATGAAAGAGAACAGCACCACCACCAAGCTTTGCGTCGTTTTTGATGGATCGGCGTTATTTTCTTCAGGATACTTCTAAAACGATAATCTGATGGCTGATCCAGTGTTTCAGGCAAAACTATTCCAGATTCTTCTTCGTTTTCGCTCGAGTCCAGTGGCAATCACAGGAGCCATCTGTAAAATGTACCGCTGTATCAGGGTTTTGCCTGAAGATATCTACTTCCAGTGCATTCTCCTTAAGATGGTCTTTGCGAGTTTAAGCTGGATACTGTTACATATGGCACGAAGCCTGCTTTTTACCTAGCTGTGAGGTCGATGCATCAGTTGTCTATGAATGAAGAGGCGACATTTCTAGTGGGCGACTTTTATGTTGATGATTTGATATCTTCTTTGACATCTTTGATTTGACATCTCCAAACGAAAAAGCCATCAAAATAATGCAGCAGACCTCCGTGCTCTTGCTCGTGATGAAGGCGTTTTTATGGGATCCAATACTGGAACTTCAACGAAAGGTCCTGCTTGTAAAACTTCCAAATATGCGAATTCATTTGATGCTCTGCAACGTACGTTTGGATACATTCATATGTTTTGCAAGCTGGGTCTGGCTCAGCGTGCTCATTTATGGAATGACGTTAATTCCTTGCAGACCAAAGGGTCCTAGTCCATTTGCCTCGCTGTCACCCTTCATTGACCAAGTTGGGCTTTCGAGTAGACGACAATTCAACTAACTTTGTTTCCGCAAGGAACGAGTTGCTTGAACTGAGGCGTTTATTCCTCACCGACGACCACACCAAAGCAGTGTTTGATTTTTGCCTGGTAGATAATCTCGAGTGGCATTTAATTCCGTCTCGATCGTACCTGAGCTCTATCTATGCGAATCAGCTGCAGATCGCTCTCTCTTGTACTCTCGCCTGCATCTTTGTCCTTACGTTATGCTGTTCGCTCTGTAATACATTCACTCTTGTTTACGTACCCTGTACATGCGCATCGCTGCAAAACTCGCAAAAAATAGTCTTTCATTCGCAAAAAAGGCTAATAAAAATGCCTTTAAGCCCAACAAAGTTTGTTTTTAATATTGGTTCGTTAAAATCGCTCCTCGAATTAGCTACCGTTTTCATATGTATATTTATATGTTTTTTATTAATAATCTGTAATATACGTGTATGTAATTTTTGGTACCCAGGGAACACCACAAGGAGGCCATTACAATTGTAATGGGGTGATATATTATATTATATTATTTAAATGATAAACATTAAAATATGTTGATGTTCCTTAACCAAGCTAGTTTTCTAACATTTTTCGATATATTTAGTTCCTTTTCTTTTTGTAATTATTTTATATTTCTTTGCTCTATATATGTATATATATAAGTTAAGTGTCGGCGCCGGGAGGGATCGCTCCCCGTCGACACTCGATTGAACTTTACCTAACGATAAATTGCATAGCAACAATCAATACGATTTGTTAATTCTCATTTTTATTATTTTCCTTAAGTTTTATGTTGGGATCAAGTTGGCTAATCTGGATGGCTCGGGTTCTTGTGCGAGAGTGCCCCTTGGCTTTTCAGTCAAGAACCGTTGAGCCCTCGGTCACACGGCATAAGTGTTGCTGCGCTGACAGCGCTGGTCCAGCCACCCTGTAGAATGTTGGTGATATTCCGCTGACACCGCGGAATATCAGTGCTGCGTCGGCGCTGACGCGGGGCGCAGCAGTGGCGGTGAGGCAGGAAGCGGCACACTTGGAGAACGATGAACAGTTGCAGCTATGCGTCCCGCAGATCAATGAGCCTTGCTTGGCTCGTTTTGATCCATTGTTGCTAGACTTGAAGCAGTGTCGCAGACATTGGGCATCCAATTAGTGGACGTCAGCTTTCTCCATAGGAAATAAAGACCGAGAATATAAGGACTAGGAATATAGCGACTACTCCCTCGGTAAGTAATTAAGCTTTCAGTTCTCCGGATACGTTGGACATCTTCTCCAGGTTTCTGATGCTCACGTCGTGGACATATTTCAGGGAAAGTTAATAGTTCCTGGCTGTTATGTGGCTTAGCACGACCGGCATTGCAATGAGATTACTAATTGAGCAGCTGGAGTAGTTCTGGCCGTCGACCTTTATCGTCTCGTTGTCAAATTTTACGATGAAAGAGCCGACCAAGTGATAGTTCCGTTGAAGTTGGTCCGGTAAAGCATTCCGTTTTCCTCCCGACGAACAGTAGCATTACCAATGGAGATGCAGTCCCCCAAAATCGTATAAGTCTCGCTCGAGCTCGTATCCAGGTTGTGATGATCCAGTATAATCTGCTTCCCGTCGTTTATCGTACAGGTGCATGAGGCGATAGCTCTCGGCCCCAACCTTAGTGAATGCCAATATATAGAGTAGCAAGGTTCTGTTGTTCGAGAGCATTTCAATACGGCAAGTTATCTACCTCCATCAGTATGGTCTCAAGCTCGCCATGATCCAGCAAGCTTGAGTCGACGATGCCGGTCTTCGCCAGCTGGCAAGTTCTGAAGACTTTTGAAACCTGGTTACATAAGATGAGAGCCATATGTAGCACTGTCGTGGTTGTGTATAGGTCACTGTCCACCGCATCCACCCATATGATAACATTATTCACTTGTTCAATAGATTTATGCGTTTCGTCGAAAAACCGCGCGTTTATCCTTAACTGCTGGTCGGTGGTCGATGCCATCCGTTGTGCGTTAAAAACGAAGTTCCAGTCAGCAGTATTTGGGGATCCAGATATCCACTTCCAAGCCGTTCCTAGCCAGTCCAACGAACGAGGTTTTCGCGCAGGTCGTGCGGAAAGCCTGTTAATTCCTTCCATGGCCGTGTTGAGGTAGTAGTTGACCAAAGCTTCTGCTTTCCTATCCCCCAACGCAACCGTTTTCCATTATTCCCGTTGATTTTCAGTACATCGCCGTGTTGCAAAGGAATCACCGGCCCCTCATTTTTATATACGTGGGCGGGACTTACTGCGCATGCAGAAATCGAGCTTACAAAAATACAATTTGTAGAGATTTAATCGTTTGGTTTGTTCTTAGTCTAGATATCTGCAAGGTTGTGTCTAATGTTTGTGAATGGTACATTTAGGGGTACATTTTACATATTAATTTGTATTTTTTTTTGTTTTTTTTGTATAGCCTTGGCCCTTCTTTTTTTTTTTTTTTTTTATATAAATCAATATTAGTATTTTATATGTTTTTTTGTCCTTAAAGATTTTATTGAATTAATGTGTGAATAGGTGAAATATTTCATTAACCTGCCACTATGTAGGATTGTGCAATGAACATGTTTTTATTATTATTTTATTTTTTTCCTTAATAAAAGCCATGGCTCCATTCCTGAGATAAGACTTGTGGAAAATCTTTCCTGATCTGGTTCTATCTGCTACATTATTATCCTCGTGGACCTCTTCGCATCTGAACCTTTGTTTCTCCTTTGTTTTTATTTGCTTATTAGAAAAAAAAACTTCATCGCCCAAGTCATAAGATTTAGGCTTACTCCTAGTATTATTTCGTGCAGTTTGTTTTAATTTACATATGTTCAATTAGACCCTTCTAAAGTTTGTCGTCGGAAATCCGTCAAACCCTGATAATTTTATCTCGACGAGCGGCCGAAAAATCAACTATCACATTTGATTTCCCGGGCTTATAAATGAGTTCAGGGTTGTATTCTGCTGCCCAGAGCAAACGTGAGGAGTTGATATATTCCCCAATAGAAGCTGCGCCAATGCCAATTGTCCAATGCCCAAACTACTAGCGTAATTTTCCTCCGTCCTATTTAGCGATCGGGAAATATACGCTATTTGCCTGTCCTTACCCTGATCGTCCTGTGAAAGGATAGCTCCGATGGCATAGTTAGAGGTGTTTGTAGATAAATTTAATGGTTTTGTAAAGCAGAGATATGCTAATATCTCCGAGGAAGAAAGAATTGACTTCGAACTGTCTGGAGCCGTTTCGTCCAATGTAATTTGTACCTTGCTTGATTGCGAAGATCTTATATTGGCATACAATCCCCTCGTCTTGAGGGAATGAATATTCGTCATAAATTAACTTCCTGTAATATGATGTCATACGGAGAAACCTTTTTGGGTTGACATATCGTTGATCGCCTTGACCTTTTTCGTATTTACCTTGATACCATCGGCTGTGACAACGTATCAGAAAAATTTTACATGTGTAGCCAAAAAGTACGATTTCTCGATGTTTATTTGAGAGGTTGCCTACGACAAGCTCGCAAGTATCAATCAATGATTTTTCCAATGTGTATCATAGTCCCCGCTGAAGACTATGATATCGTTGATATAAACATAGCAAATCTTGCCAATATGCTCGCACAAAACATCGTCGATCATTCGTTGGAAGATTGCAGGTGCATTTTTCAAACCAAATGGTAGACGGAGGAACTCGTACTTTCCATTCATGTCACTTTCTTTCATGTGGATTTGGTGGAACCCAGAAGTCAAATCTAGAGTGCTAAAATATTTGGCATTGCGAAGACTGGCTAACGTAGCGTTTATATCCGGGAAGGGGTAGGTGTCTGATATGGTGACGGTGTTTACTGCCACTCATGCAGAAGTTCGTCAATTTGGCGTTCAAGTTCTCCGCGCATGTCGGCTGGGTACGGATAACTCTTGGTACAGATGGGGTCTTGCGTGCTTGTGCGGATTTCGGCGGCGAGTAGCGGCCGAAAGGGGAATTTTAATTCCCGGGGCTATTATTATACAATTGTTCTTCCTGTGTACTATGGCTTTTAAGTATTTTAGAGTATCATCCCAATGATACCACCAAAGGAATGTAGATTCGGAAAAACAAAAAAGGTAATTCCTGAGTGACTCGAAAAATTTTCCAACCAGGCGGTGTGTTATCTTAATATTGCCTGCAACTGACTGGACGAAGAAAGGTTTGTGAATTGCGGTATAGCCGGCTGCAAAATTGTGGCGCCCGTGTCAATCAAAAACTATAGCCCTTCCCCCCTCTTCGTTGCATATTCTATGTATGGTACACTAGAGAGGCGTAGGTCATAAAATTCACCCCTCCCTCTTCTTCAAGATCGTTTGCAGCGCCTGTTTGCCCTCCCACTGCGTCGCGTGGAGGATAATCATTGACTTCCTAGACGTTTTGAGACGCGTGGTCGTAGAAGACCTCGTTGCCGAGGTTGGTGGAGGCGGAGCGAGTTCCATGTGATACAATCTTTGAGCCCTTCGAGTTGTCGCCCTCCGCGGTTCTTTTTATGTCAGAGTCTCCTCCCTGGTGATTACTATATCCTGATTGGTAGGAATGACCCGACCGATAAGATTCCATCTTGATGACCTTGAGTTCTATATGTATTTTATGAAAATCTGCCCAAAGCAGGAGTAAAAGTAGGCCTGATTGGTGCCCTTGGCGGAAATGGTCCTGCGAATCTTGGGGCACCAGACTGTTGATGGGCCATTCTCCAAATCCATGCAGAAAGAATACGCCTCCGGTAGATTCTTGGGGCCGCGAACATTTACTTGGAGAAGTCACCCCCAGCGAGAGTCGTTGAACTGCTGCCTGGAAGAGAGGGGGGGGGAAGAGGGGGAGTATGTCGGGTCACCCAGCCGCCAGTAGCACCTAAATTTATGTCCAGTTGTTGTCAGCATTGGAGAAAACAAATAGTCCACGGAACCTGAGTTTTATCTATGTGGATCAGCTGCAGATCGCTCTCTCTTATACTCTCCCCTGCATCTTTGTCGTTGCGTTCTGCTGGTCTCTCTGTAATACATTCACTCTTTATTTCCTACCCCATACATGCGCCTGCATCGCTGCCAAAATTTTCGAAGAAACAATAAATAAATAGTTACATCGCTTGAATTCGCTACCGTAAAAATCGTTTTTCATTTGCAAAAGAGGCTAATAAAAATGCCTTTTAGCCCAACATAGTTTGTTTTTAATATTCGGTAGTTAAAATCACGGCTCGAATTAGCTATCGTTTTCATATGAATATTTATATGTTTATTATTAATAATCTGTAATATACGTGTATGTAATTTTTGGTACCCAGGAACCACTACTACAAGGGGAGGCCGAAACAATTGTAATGGGGTGATATATTATATTATATTATTTAAATGATAAACATTAAAATATATTGATGTTCCTTAACCAAGCTAGTTTTCTAACATTTTTCGATATATTTAGTTCCTTTTCTTTTTTTAATTATTTTATATTTCTTTGCTTTATATATATATATATAAGTTAAGTGTCGGCGCCGGGAGGGATCGCTCCCCGTCGACACTCGATTGAACTTTACCTAACGATAAATTTCATAGCAACAACAATCAATTCGATTTGTTAGCTCTGATTTTTATTATTTTCCTTAAGTTTTATGTTGGGATCAAGTTGGCTAATCTGGATGGCTCGGGTTCTCGTGCGAGAGTGCCTCTTGGCTTTTCAGCCAAGAACCGTTGAGCTCTCGGTCACACGGCATAAGTGTTGCTGCGCTGACAGCGCTGGCCCAACCACTCTGTAGAATGTTGGTGATATTCCGCTGACACCGCGGAATATCAGTGCTGCGTCGGAACGCTGACCAGTTGCAGCTATGCGATGTGTGGGGTCAAGGGGGAGCTTATTGGTGGTGTTAACTACTCCCCACCTTAAAATCTGCGTCTCGCAGATCAATGAGCCTTGCTGGAGGCAGTGTCGCAGACATTGGGCATCCCCTTGGTGGACGTTAGCTTTCTCCATAGGAAATAGAGGACCGAGAATATAAGGATAGCGACTACCGCCTCGGTAAAGAATGAAGCTTCCAGTTCTCCGGACACGTTGGACATGTTCTCCAGGTTTCTGATGCTCACGTCGTGGACATATTTCAGGGAAAGTTAATAGTTCCTGGCTGTTATGTGGCTTATACGGTCGTCATTGAGACTATTTGGGCATCTGGAATAGTTCTGGCCGTCGACCGTTATCGTCCCGTTGTCAAATTGTACGATGAAAGAACCGACCAAGTGATCGCTCCGTTGAAGTTGGTCAGGTAGAGCATTCCATAGGCCGGTAGAGCCGGCCTGACCGCCTTTCAGTAACCGTGGAATGCAACTAGTCTCCTCCAGTTTCTGTGGCTCTTCCTCCCGGCGAACAGTAGTATTACCAATGGAGATGCAGTCTCCCAAAATCGTATAAGTCTCGCTCGAGCTCGTATCTAAGTTGTGATGATCCAGTATAATCTGCTTCCCGTCGTTTGTCGTACAGGTGCATGAGGCGATAGCTCTCGGCCCCTTCCTTATAGAATGCTAATATTATATATAGAGTAGCAAGGTTCCGTTGGTTACAATAGATGGGCCGGTCCTCGCCAGCTGGCAAGCTCTGAAGACTTCAGAGACCTGGTTAGATAAGATGATAGCCTTAGGTAGCACTGTCGTGGTTGTGTATAGGTCACTGTCCACCGCATTCACCCATGCGATAACATTGTTAAATTGTTCAATAGATTTATGCGTTTCGTCAAACAACCGTGCGTTTATCCTTAACTGATGTTTGCTGGTCGATGCCAACCCTTGAGCGATCAAAACGGCGTTCCAGTCAGCTATCCACTTCCAAGCCGTTCCTAGCCAATCAAACGAACGAGTTTTCAACCTGGTCGTCCGGCCCTTGGCCCTTCTTTTTGTTTTTTTTGTTTGTTTATTTTTATATAATCTCAATATTAGTATTTTATATGTTTTTTTGTCCTTAAAGCATTTGGCCAGAAGCTCATACATAGCCGGCAGAAGCTCTGCACATTGGCAGATGCCGCTATGAAGCTTTTCCTTTGTTAGTTTTTAAGCAGTTCATATGTGATATCCATTGAATAAAGAGCACCTACAGCTCACTAAATATAATTCCGGCAAGCGCCGTTATATCTTTTTAATTCTCGCTATCTGAGTCTCTAGGCCAGAAGCCATCGTAAACTTCCTAATTCATCAATTGGGAATTACCACCTCCGATCCCCGGAGATTCATCCATTGGCCAACCGGCCAGGTTACCAGTGACTGCAGCGAGGGACCCCCTGCGGCACATACTCATAATAATTGGCGCCCAACTACAGGAAACCGAACCCACAAAACTACACACAAATTATGTAAGTGGAATACTTAACCCAAACTCCAAACTGCATTATTTAAACGTTAAAATATTTTTTGCGGCTCGATAAAATAAAACAAAATTTACACTGCATTCCCATAACAATAAAAATATATGTGTTTTGTGAATTACATTTGCGTGCTAATACTGCAACATTTAAACATTCCAGCCGTTGCGCTGAAGAAGTATTTAATATTGATTGACCTGGTGATTTATATTTCGTTGTGTGCATTTTATTTAACTCGTGTGTTTATTTGAACACCTTGCGGATATATTTAATTCTAAATATTGATTGACCAGGTGACTTATATTTCATTGTGTGCATTTTATTCTACTCTCGTGTATTACGTGAACACTGTCGCAAATATTAATTGACTTTGAGGATGGTTATATTCTGTTGCGTGCATTTAATTCCACTTTTGCATATGTCTGGACACGGTCGTTTCACTTAAACTTGAATTTTCTACAATAGCCCCACAGCCGTCTCGGGCCTTCTTATCGCTGCCCGACACCGGATACAGCAGCGCATGCATTGCTGTAGCAATTTTTTGTCTTTTATATATCTCTTTGGCTGCTACGATTTGTTTGTGGCTTATATATTTGTTTGCCTTAGCGGATGCAAACTCCCCGCAAGCCCCTCACCTTATCGTTTCTGGACGAACCTACGGCTCCGCTCAACGAGCCCTCGGCCAATGTTAGACGCCGACTCAGCCCTCGCGACCCCACGCCATACTAGTGCTCCCTATGGGCAAGACGACTTGAGTGTTTATATACTTAGGTCCTCATGAGCAATTCATTCCGACAGTATAGGAATTCGAAACCATACGCCAGCGACTCGGAGTCCGAGGGTGACGATTCTGCAATAAACTCTGCACTAAGAAAAATGTCTCTCGAAACAGAACAGATTAAAGCTCTCATAAGGGCGTTACAAGACCAAGCCTTAGAAAGTCAACGCAGGGAGGCTGACTTGCGTAAAAAAATTCAGGAACCTGCCGGCCAGGTCGCGGCTATACAAATTGTCCCTGTGCAGACTGAAACTCCCCCGATTAAAGAAATCACCGGACAGGTCCGTTGTGATGAAACATTGGATGCCGTTAAATGTCTTCCAGACTTTATTGGAACACAGGAGACATTCGTCTCCTGGCGCTTACCATATGTTCAGAAAATACGAGGATAGTTCCCGACACTATCAGGCTGTAGTTATCATCAGGAGCAAAGTTAAAGGCCCTGCTGATGCAGTTCTGTCGTCCTTTGGGAACATACTGAATTTCGATGCGATCATAAGTCGTCTCGATTTTACATACAGCGACAAACGCCCGATACACGTTATCGAGTATGAGCTAGGCACCCTCAGACAGGGAAACCTGACGCTCCTTCAGTATTATGACGAGGTTGAGAAAAACCTCACCTTGCTCACCAACAACCTTGCTCACGTCGGCAGCAGCGGTTCTATGTGAGAAGTTCCGGGATGACGCTTTGAGAGTTTTCGTCTCGGGACTCAGGCGCAACCTCACGGATGTGCTATTTGCGGCAAAGCCGAAAGACATGCCGTCAGCACTCGCCCTGGCGCAAGAAGTGGAGTCCAACCACGAGCGGTACACCTTCGCAACTTCGTATGCACGAAGACAAGAGGATAGGGACCGTAGGCAATATCCCAAAGTGCAGGAGCGCCAGCAGGCCCCCCCACAAACCAGCTCGCAGGGAAGTGGCGGGAAGAACCCGCACTTTACTAAGCAGCATAGAGCGCAGGTGCACTCGGCTCCACGTAGCGACCGAATGGCTCGAGAGAACACGCCGGAACCCATGGACGTTGACCCGTCATTGTCCAGGATGCAGCCATCTCACGCCCCGGCCAACCCGACATCGAAGCCGGCCGCGTCTGGCCGCTCGGTCCCGCCTAAAAGGCAAAGGGTCAACCATGTGGCTCAGGCCTCGGATGATTCGAACAAGGCTTATGCCACGCAGCCTCCAGTACAGCGGGTTAAGTCGACGATGATGCCATCCTAGAGTATGACTCGGATGCCATTAAATTTTTAGGGGAAAGTCCCTGCTACCCGTCATCAGACGAAGAGTAGCGGGGATCGACATGAAACTGCTGGTTGACACGGGCGCGTCAAAAAATTTCATCCGACCATTTAAGGGGTTGAAAGGCGTCCGCCCGGTGGAGTCCTCATTTGCAATCCATTCGATTCATGGTGTGACTACAATCACGAATAAATGTTGTGTGTCTATTTTTAACCTTACAGCTACCTTTTTTTTTACTACCAGATTTGACCTCCTTCGACGCGATCGTTGGCCTAGAACTGTTAAAACCTGCCGGCGCGTGGCTTTGCCTAGTTTCGGGCCAGCTCAAATAGGGCTCCGAAGCAGAGCAAATTGACTTTCACACTTGCCCCGATGTCAATTTTACCAACGTAGATTGCTTGGACGCACCGCCCTTAATTAAGGGTGCATTTTTGAAAATGCTCGGGAATAGGAAAAAAGATTTTGCTGATCCTAATGAGGCTCTGCCTTACAATACGTCGGTGGTAGCAACCATCCGGACGATTGACGAGGAGCCCATTTATGCCAAGTTATACCCATATCCCATGGGAGCAGCTGAAATTCAGGAACTGCTGAAAAATGGCATAATCCAAAAGTCGAAGTCCCCCTACAATAACCCAATATGGGTCGTAGACAAAAAGGGAACCGACGAGGCGGGCAACAAAAAAATGCGTTTGGTGCTGGACTTTTGCAAGCTGAACGAAAGGACAGTTCCAGACAGATACCCCATGCCAAATATCTCAATGATATTGGGGAATCTCGGCAAGGCCACTCGACACTCGATCTGAAGTCTGGCTATCACCAAATCACGCTCGCTGAACGCGACCGTGAGAAAACGTCATTCTCAGTGAACGGAGGGAAGTATGAGTTCCGAAGATTGCCATTCGGACTCAGGAATGCTGCAAGCATCTTACAGAGGACAATTGACGATATTCTGCGAGAGCAGATCGGCAAGTTCTGCTACGTTTACGTCGATGACGTCATCATCTTTTCAGAAGATGAAATTGCCCATGCTAGGCATGTAGATCCTATACGATGGGTTCTGAAGATCCTATACGATGCTAACATGAGAATATCGACAGAAAAGTCACGTTTTTTTAAGAAAAGCGTGAGCTTCCTAGGGTTCATCGTCACTAACAATGGTGCGGCGACTGACCCAGAGAATGTCAAGGCCATAAAGGAATTTCCGGAGCCCAAAAACGTATTTGAGGTCAGGTCGTTCCTGGGCTGGCCAGCTATTATCGATGCTTTATCAAAGACTTCGCATCAATAGCGAGGCCCATTTCAGACATACTGAAGGGCGAGAACGAGCCGACACAGGTTCAGGAGTATCAAAGTAGAATTTTCCGCGCATCAACGTGCCTTCGAAAAACTACGCAATATTCTGGCGTCTGAGGACGTCATCCTTAGATACCCCGATTACAAACAGGTGTTTGATCTAACGACAGACGCTTCGGCCTACGGCATTGGCGCAGTGCTCTCCCAAGAGGGACGTCCGATTACAATGATCTCCAGGACATTGAGCGACAGAGAGGTTAACTATGCTACCAACGAAAGGGAGCTGTTGGCCATAGTCTGGTCACTGGCCAAATTACGGCACTACCTATACGCGGTTAAGGAAATAAACATCTTTACCGACCACCAACCCTTAACGTTTGCGGTATCGGAATCTAATGCGAACGCTAAGATTAAGAGATGGAAAGCACGCATCGATGAGTCCGGCGCGCGAATTTTTTACAAGCCCGGAAAAAATAACCTCGTTGCAGATGCCCTCTCTAGACAACAACTCAACGTTGTTGAAAACCAAGAACCAGAGTCGTGTGCGGCCACGGTTCTCAGCGAACTCTCGCTGACATACACTATTGAGTCCACGGACAAACCCGTGAATTGCAGGTACTCTCCGAGTACTACTTCCCGAAAATGACAATTCAAATGTAAATATTTGAGCGCGAGCGCCAACAAGCGCGGGCGGAGTGTCACACTGGAGCCAGAAGGCTGCAGGGGCCTATATAAAGCGGGCGTCTGCCGGGTATTAGGGACTCAACAGCCGACAGCGATCAGATGAGGTAAGCCTACCTGGAAGCATCCGTCCAGTATTTGGCAGTAGAATCACTTTTGTGGAGAACCGGATCAGCAAATCTAGTTCTAATAATCTCTTGAGAGGCTGATACTCGCTGTCCCCGAGTTAGGGTTCTCTTGCGCTTGCGGACGACCTTCGTCATCCCCTAGCAGCTGCACGACTTCCCCGCCGGACGCCGAGCCTACCCCCCGGCAGGAACCCGGACCGGATCCGCCGCGCGGACTCTGCAATAACCATTCAACTCTTCTGTATCCTTTCTCTGAATAAAAAAAATCTGATACACAATTACCACGAAATTCACTACGACTTCTACTCTGGGAACAGGTCGGCTTCTTCCAGCAACCCCCTGAGCTGTCCCAACCCCGACTAACCGTCACATGTTACAATCAAAATCAAACTGCACTTATATTACTTTACTCAAGCTTACCGCGTCCGGCAAGCCGAGCGCTCGTCCAGCAAAGTGCTGATACTAGCAAAAACAGCATATCTCAGCATATCTTTAAAGGCGTTTATGCTGAATCTGCATACAAAAATGATAGGTTAATCACCCAAGCTATATACCGACTTAAATTTACTCATTTAACAGTGTTAACTACACTCCCCTAAGAAGTAGACGGTCCTCGGTCATCTGGAACTTGCCAACGACTTGTTGCATCTCCCTCGCAACTCGTCTCCTCCTCAACACCAAGATGACCGGATAGAGCAGCTAATGTAGACGCTGGATCCCTCGCCAACCGCAAACCAGATGTCAGTAGTTTCAGCCGATTTCACCTCCCTCTTGGGATAACCTCAAAATTACTGTTCTTAATCCTTTGGAGTGGTTGGAGTGTAGATATCTGCATGAATATAGTCAAAGCAGCATTTGGTACTCTTACTCAAAGTTCTGACTGACTGAGTGAGACATTGAGTAAAACGGATTTGGCAAATGAGGTGAAGGCATGAGTAAAGCATTTACCGTACCCGAACGGAGAAGCAATGACGGAATAACCGAGTCGGTTAATTGTGCGCCGTCAAATTTTTTGCGTGTTTGTTTTTTCGATTTTGTTTTGACTTTTAATACAAGGCATAGGAAAATAGAAAGACATGAATTAATTATTGTATGTATGTATGTAATTTATTTATTTTATTTTTCAATTAATTAATGCAGAAACATAATTTTGCTTATGGTATCTGTTCACACTATAAACTAATGCGTACACTTAATGAGTTTAATTCGGGTGTTTGAATCTAACTGACTCGCTACTGCGAGGGCATCGCCTTTTATTCATTCTTACATAGGTTCTTATCATCTAATTATATAATGCAGCGCTTGTAAGACGCTGCAGTCTGCGTTGGTCAATGCAGCTGATATTTATCTTAAACCTATGTTTGTGGCCTATGACCGCGCTAATCACCTCCCGCCAGTAGTTGTCCCTCATTTATGTGTTGCCTCCGGATATAAATGACCATTATAATTATGATAATCGTTGTCAACGCTAGAGCCGAGTGGAAAATCAAGTCATCAATGTGTACTTTGTTATTTTTCAGAGTATTGATGCGCATTTGAAGATTTTGCAGTTCATTAGTGTTGTTGACAATCAAGTGCTTCAGCGGGACCACGTTCCATGTCTCCTTGTCATCTATAATTCGTAAACTGGGGGAGATAGACATTTCAGACGCTGTCGAAATTACTTTTTGAGGAGTAATTATTGTTGTATCCCCTAATATTGCTGTGTATCCTGCAAGTAGTTGTATAATGCCTTGATTGGGCAGTCTTATAACTTGATGCTGTTCGTTGCATCTTATATTAGCTGTTGTATTCTGAAACAGTCTAAATAGCCAATGGTTGGATCCACTTATCTCTTTGATAAACGAATTTCCTTGGAATTCAGTCATTTCGCATGAGTGTGGCTTGCTTGAGATTTCAATTGAGATATCTCAATTGAGATATTTCGCAAAAGTGATCATCCGCGTTTTTCCATGCCCAATTACTTTCGCAAAGCCATGTTGTCGAATTCTCTTGTCTGCATTGGTTAATTTCCATTTCAGACATTAGGTGATATGCGTTTATGTCTGTATTAAACGCAAAATATTTAGAACTCAATTTCGGAATAAGCTCTGTTCCGTTTGTCTACAGTGGTATTGGGATTACTTCAAAGAGATCCGTTTCCTGACTGTTGTATATCGGCAAATTTGATTCAATGAATAGGACATTATCGTTTAACATAGCTTGTGCCTTCATCATAAGATATGACGGCTGTTGCGATTTTCCTCTCAGCTTTGTTATGAAGCCTAATTCATACGCCATTACTCTAAGAAGTTTGTCGATCGATGAATACTTCGATAAAAGATGGTTTTGCAGATATTCGGATTTTATCAATGTGGATACCACAACAATTTCCGATTCCTTTTGAGTGGGCCAGTGTTGTGCATCTATAGATAGCCAATTGGCCCTCTCCATCAAATTTCACAGATTTTAAAAGCTTGCGGTGATATCCCTCTTGAAGCTACGTCTGCTGGATTTTCTTCCGATTTAACGTAATTCCATTTGACATTGGGAATTAGTTTATTGATATCTTCCACTCTAGTTCTGACGAACTTATCTTTGCTGCGCTTGTTCTGTATCCAAGCAATAGTAATTTGCGAATCACTCCATGCATGCGTTGTAATCTTGTTGCTCCATATAGCCTGCACTTTCGCTAATAACTTTGCTAGTAAGTGCGCAGCATATAATTCCAACTTTGGATTTGTTTTACTGTTTTTTTTACTTTGATTTGCTGCTAGCAAAGTAACTCTGCCGCCTACTTTTGTATACACAGCCGCTGCATATGCTTTCTCTGATGCATCGCAGAATCCATGTAGCTCTATAATACCTTTGGAACATCCAGTCCAGCGTGAAATGCTAATTTCTTCTAAATCTGAAAGACCATTAGCATATTCCATCCACCAGTTTGCTAAGTTGGATTCCAATTCAACGTCCCAAGTCATCGGTAACTTCCACAGTTCCTGAATGAAAAATTTGCCTTGAATCGTTACAGGTGCCAACCATCCTATAGGGTCGAAAATTCTGGACAACTGTGATAACACTAACCGCTTTCTTATGCGTGCTAGCATTGGGTTTTCTGCCGAAAACGTAAATGTATCCTTCTTCGGATCCCATTGAAGTCCTAAAGTTTTGAACGATTCATTCTCCTCAATGCAGATTTTGCAACCCATTTTCGCAGATGCATGCAGGCCTTCTCCATCACTTGTCTCAATTTCCTTGGAAGTTCATAGCACTCTTTTGCTGAGGTCATCCATATAAAAGTCGTCTCTTATTGTTTCTGCTAAGACGCTATCCTCTTGGCAAAAGCGATCTGCCAACTCTCGTAGACATCGGACTGCTAAGAAAGGTGCTGCCGAGGTGCCATAAGTTACGGTTGTTAACTTAAACTCACTGATCGGCAATTTTGGATCATCTCTCCATAGGATATATTGGTATTCTTGGTCTTTCTCAGCAACCTTTATTTGGCGATACATTTTTTCAATGTCAGCTTCCATAACATATTGCCACTTGCGCCACTTAATTAGAATATCGAATATATCCTCTTGAATCTTAGGACCAGCTATAATAACGTCATTTAGGCTTAGTCCATTTGTCGTCTTTGCGGATGCGTCAAAAACTACTCGTAGCTTCGTAGTTAAGCTTCCAGGCCTGATGATTGCTTGGTGGGGTAAATAGTATTTACCTTGACCCGTTGTCTTTACAGATTCCATATGTCCCATCTTAAGGTATTCTTTCATGAATTCGTTGTATGAGCCCAGTTCTTTGGGTTTCTTTGAAACTTCTTTTCCATTTGCATAAGCCTTGCCATTGCCTGTTTGCGAGAGTCCCCCAGCTTTGCCTCTTGGTGGAATGGAATTGAAACCACAAATCTGCCTTCCTCGTTGATGACAGTTGTTTCTTGGAATTTTCTTTCGCATTCTGCATTGTAATCGTCTCATCGGCTTCATCTTCCAATTCCCAAAAGCGTTCCAGGTCCTTTAGATTTATTGTTGTAGTGGCACTTATAATTTTTTGCTTTGCTGCTCGAGTTATATTTCCGGACACAATCCATCCAAATTTGGTTTTTTGTCCCAAGACTCCATTCACGGTTTTTATTTTCTCCATCATAATCAGGGGAAAGAGATCGTCAGGTGGACACTATTTTTTGATAATTGAGTAGTCTGGGAGATACCTTCGACTTCTATAGTACTCCTTACTCTGGGAATCCTTAATATTTGTGCTGCTTCCTCTGAAATCAGCGTCTTCTGGGATCCACCGTCCATAAGCGCCCTTAACTCGTTGTAACCTCCAGCTTTGTTTTTCACTAAAACAACAGCTGTAGCCAATAGTGTGTCTTGGCCTTGCTTAAGGCTATTGCTGTTGATACTGCGTTTTGTGTCTTCATGAAGAAGGCTGTTGTGTCTTTTGGAGCATCGATTGCATGTAATTTGCTTTCTGCAGTCGATAGCATTATGCTTTCCAAAGCATCTAAAGCACATGCTGTTCTTTTGAACGAATTCTTTTCTTTTTTCGATTGATTGTGCTCTGAATTTGAGACACTTTATCATATCTTGGCCATTCTTAGAGCAAAAGGCGCACGATCTAACTTGCACTTTTCTTGTAGCAAGCTGAGGGGTATTTTTGGTAATGGCATTTACTGAGTTGTATTGTTGCTCAATAAACTCCAGTACATCTTGTAAGGACTGTATAGCTCTTGCCTTTTTTACATGCTGTTCATACAGCTGCACGGCTTCTGGCGAAAATTTCCGCAGCAGAATTTCTGCTAAAATTACGTCAGCAGAGCTTGAACTATCCAGGGTTTCGTAGATTAGGCTTATCTGTTGTCTCACCCTGTCCGCTCTTCTGTCCACCAGTTGAACCAGATTATCAACTGGACTGGAGCTCCGATCTGATGCGGTATCAGATAATTTTGATCCACTTGGTATATTTATTTCTTCAAGTGTTTCTACCTTTAATTGCGACTCCTTGTAGGCCTTGACAGCATCCATAGTTTTAGTAAATATCTTATCATTAAAATATTGATGATCGCCAACTCCCAATTTTACCAGCGCATTGTTGTTAGTAGTAAATTGGTCTACCAATGCTTCTATTGCTGGTATAGATGCCTTGTCCTTGATGGCTTGCAGTATTTTGTTCTGCAGCTCTCCTTGGTCTTGCATCAATTTCACAGATCTTTCCGACAACATCTTGGGAAAACAATCACTGTGACTTGTGCTTTCTGCTTGTATTCTTTGGCGTGATCCGTTGGAGGATGTACGGCCAGTAGTTGTCTCTCATTTATGTGTTGCCTCCGGATATAAATGACCATTATAATTATGATAATCGTTGTCAACGCTAATAAATTCAGATAGGTTACTCGAATGCCTCAAGCAGTCACGCTGTTCAAAAAGAACAGACGTTCCCAGGTCTGCCTGCACTACTTGTTCTGTGCACATTGGTGTTAGCTTGTTTCCTAACCTTTTATTGTATTTGACAAAAACCTCGTGTCCTACCTCAAACACACGGTTTTGCCTAGCTGGGTTGCATCTTTCGATGTTATTTTGCTAGGCTTTTATCAACCTGTCTTTAATGCCTAGGCAGCGATCATCGGAACCCGTGTGGAAGATCTCGACCGGTTTCTCCTGAGTGACAGAATGTTTGGTCTTATTATATTCTATCGTTGCCCTCAAGATTAGTTCTGTCGTATCGCTTTTTTTTTCTGTCTAACTTAAGACACCTGGCTATTTCTGTTAAGGTACTGTGGAATCCTTCCACTTGACCGTTTGACACGCTATGCAGCGGGGCCGCGTTCACAATGTCAATGTGGTCGTTGTTTTTAAGTAACGAGGTGACAGTTTCCGAATTGAAGGCGGCTTCATTGTCGCAATATATTGTCCTGATTTTGGGGAACAAATTTACGAGTTGAAGCAGGGGCCCTGTGACGTCCACTGTTGTTCTGGACAGTATTGATTGCACTACTGCAAACTTCGAGAATTTGTCAATGCATGTTAAGAATTGCTTCTTATCGGTTGAAAAGATATCAATGTGCAACATTTCGCCGGTATAGCTTGGTATGGGGGAAACCGAGCTCCTGCTTCTTAGGGTGCATGTCATATTTGGCTTTCGTGCATGTTTTGCAATTTGCAACCACTTCCTTTGCTAGCCTGCTCATTTTTGAAAATAGTAATCGCGGAGGACCTGCTTGGTATTCTCCTGAGCCGCCCTGTGTGCACGATTGTGTTCTGTCGTGATAATTTCCAACTGCTCGTTTCTATTGGTAACATCTATTACAATAGTCCTGCAATATCGAAACTGCGTAGCCGGGAAATGAGCAATTAAGTCGTGTTGAAAACTTGCCTTTAAGACTAGATAACCAATTCAATAATATCAGCGTTAGCGGGAGCTAGTTTTGTAAGCTATACGCTCTTTATTTGTGACGCGTATTGCGCACATTAGTTGTAAATAGATCTAAGAGAAATAAACTGAATTCATAGATTAGGTATAAATAAAACTAAGGGATATAAAACTGAAGCAATTCAAATGTAAATATTTGAGCGCGAGCGCCAACAAGTACGGGCGGAGGGTCACCCTGGAGCCAGAAGGCTGACCACGCGAATAAAAGTCCATCCGGGGCCTATATAAAGCGGGCGTTTGCCGGGTATTAGGGACTCAACAGCCGACAGCGATCAGATGAGGTAAGCGTACCTGGGAGCACCCGTCCAGTAGTAAGCAGTAGAGTCACTTTTGTGGAGAACCGGATCAGCAAATCTAGTTCTAATAATCGGCTTGTGGCTGACCGAACGCTCCCCAACTCTCTGTTTCTCTTGCGCGGCTGACCTTCCCGGTCCCCGAATTAGATTTCTCTTGCGCTTGCGGACGACCTTCGTCATTCCCTTTCGCAACTCGTCTCCTCCTCAGCACCAAGATGACCGGATAGAGCAGCTAATGAAGACGCTGGATCCCTCGCCAACCGCAAACCAGATTCAGTAGTTTAAGCCGATTTCACCTCCCTCTTGGGATAACCTCAAAATTACTGTTGTTAATCCTTTGGAGTGGTTGCAGTGTAGATATCTGCATGAATACAGTCAAAGCAGCATTTGGTACTCTCACTCAAAGTTCTGACTGACTGAGTGAAACATTGAGTAAAACGGATTTGGCAAATGTGGTGAAGGCATGAGTAGAAAATTTTCCGTACCCGAACGGAAAGGCAATGCTCGAATGAGTTTCGCGAACGAGTACTCGGAATAAGCGAGTCGGTTGATTGTGCGCCGTCAAATTTGTTGCGTATTTGTTTTTGTCGATTTTGTTTTGCTTTTTAATACAAGACATAGAAAATAAGAAAGACATGGATTAATTATTGTATATAAATTAAGCTGGTCCTATTGTCGGTCCTCCTGATGACGGTCCCGGCAGATAAGATCCAAGATGAAGGTGATCCCCTGGTCCTGGTGTTACCCAGGCGGAATGTCTTCTTACGTAGATTACGGTGGAGGGCATGACTTTGCCCCCTTAGCTGACACTGGCCTTCGGGCTCAGCGTGGATAAATTATAACAAATAAAATGGATTTACGGCAAGTCGCCGGAGTAGCTGGTTCTTTATTTCTAAAGTGTTCGCTTAAGACTGAATACAAAGAATATAAAAAATATAAATTTACCCTAGCTTCAATGCATCACGCCATAAAGCCATGGTCGGCAAGCCGACTCAGCATTTATGCAACGCAATTGGGTACCCCGGATACTGGGTGTCCGGTTGCCGCTGCTGACCGTTCTTAGCGCGGAGCGCTGAACTCAGTTGGGGCGCGTCAGCATTGTTTACATGAAGCTACTTAGTTGCTAGGGAATTAGCTGCGCTCTATCAGTTGTTAGCTTATATGCATGTAATTTATTTATTTTTTTTTTCAATCACTTAATACAGAAACATCATTTTGTTTATAGTATCAGAATTGTTAGCAATAATACATCCTTTTTCTGAAATGAAATTTCTAGCATCTGAAAATGCAGCTAGTTTTATATAATAGGGGAAAAATATTTTTGTTTATGTGCTGTAACGAACTGATTCTACTATTTTCTGCTCGCTACGAGTTGCAACGGCTAGCTCAGAGAGTTTGTGTGTTCGTCCCACCAAATTTATGTTTGTGTGATTGCCCGACCAAATAGAAGACAGAGTTTTAGGATGTAGTAACTTTATTAGCGGAATTCTTTACAGCTGGGTTGTTTCGGTCCTCGCCGTCATCTGCGCGTCGTTCGCGTACCCGTGCCGGCTCGACTGGTGCTCAGGATGTTATGGTGGGAAAGGTGTAACGCCCGTTGGGTCAAGCTAACGCTCCTCCCAGGCCCACCTTGACCGACCACTGACTCCACCGACCCTTCCGACCGTGCCCGGTTCCTGTGCGCTGCCTGGTGCCTTCGTTGTCCTGCGGTGTCCTCGACAGCGGTTCCCTGATCGGGCTTGAGGTTTAGGATGTTATGGCGGAGAGGTGTAACGCCCGTTGGGTCAAGCTAACGCTCCTCCCAGGCCCACCTTGAGCGACCACTGACTCCACCGACCCTTCCGACCGTGCCCGGTTCCTGTGCGCTGCCTGGTGCCTTCGTTGTCCTGCGGTGTCCTCGACAGCGGTTCCCTGATCGGGCTTGAGGTTTAGGATGTTATGGCGGAGAGGTGTATCGCCCGTTGGGTCAAGCTAACGCTCCTCCCAAGCCCACCATGACCGACCACTGACTCAACTGACCTTTCTGACCGTGCCAGGTTCCACTTGCAGGGATCGTCCTCCTGCGTCACTCGCGTTCGTCCTGACTGTTCACTAGTCTGAACCTCCGTTGGACTGTATCCGTGTGCGTACGGCTCTTCACGTGCCTTAACTTGACCCTCCGCGCTTGTACTCGACACTTGCGGCTCTTCGCGTGGTTAGAATTGACTGTCCTGCTTGTACTTGACACCTGCGGTTCTTCTCGCGATTAGACTTGACTGTCCTGCTTGTACTTGACACCTGCGGCTCTTCGCGCGATTAGAATTGACTGTCCTGCTTGTACTTGACACCAGCGGTTCTTCGCGCGATTAGACTTGACTGTCCTGCTTGTACTTGACACCTGCGGCTCTTCGCGCGATTAGAATTGACTGTCCCGAGCTGCGCTTGTGCAGTCTCCTTTATAGGCCGGGGAAATCCTGTTATTTCCCCTTTTTCACACGGTACAAGGTCCGACCCAGGTCCCGTTGGTCCACGGTGTGTCCTCTTTGTGCTTGACCAAAGTCCGCACCGTTACCGTTCGACCTCTGTGCCCTTGGCCGGCCTGAGTCCAAGGTCCAGCGCGGTACCGTTAGTTCACGGTCTCTCCGCTTTGCTCGGGTCCAAGGTCCATTGTTTCCCGTTTGACCTGGTTGCCCTTGACTCCTTCTGCATTCCAGCCTTCTTCGCAGCTCTCCTGCACCTCGATTTGTGGGGAGTTTTAAGACTCCTCACATCTCCCCCTTCCTTTGGAAGTTTTTTTTTTTGAAAAGATGGAGCCGGTGTCTCCTCGCATAGGCAGCTTTCTCGATCCTCCTCTCGTCGACCCTGCGCCTTTCGTTCTCAGCCTGGCAGTCTCAGCCTAGTAGACCCCGTCGTTTAGCGTCTTGACTTGGCATCTCGAACATCCTCGCGCTCTTCTCCCGCCTCCTTCCATTGAGCAGCACCTTCCTGATCTCAGCCTTGGCGTCTCAGCCTAGTAGACCCTGTCGCTTAGCGTCTTGACGTGGCATCTTGATCCTCCACACCCTTGCTACTGGCTCCTCTCGTCGACCTGCGCGTCCTTGATCTCAGCCCGGCAGTCTCAGCCTAGTAGACCCTGTTGTTCAGCGTCTCGATTCGGCATCTTGATCCTCGCGCCCTTCTCCAGCTCTGCTCCTCTTCACCGGCTATGTCATTCAAGCTTCGCCTCCTGTTGAATATCGCACCTTTTCGTGTCTGGCTCTGCATCTCCACTTCCTCGCGCTCGTCTATGGCTGCTGTGGATGACACCCGCACCTTTTTTGTTCAGTGTAGTGCAGTGCCACCCCTCCCCTCCCCCACCCAATCAATCAAGTATTGATTTTTTTTTTTCTTTATTTTTCTCCCCTACTCGGCCCTCAAGACCTTGCCCCCCTCCTCGCCTGTCCCACGTGCGCCTGGTCCATCTCCCAGTACTGCTGCCGCTCGCACCTTGGCCCTTCTTCAGCCTCGGGCGATGGCGACCGGGGTGGCGGTGTGGGCGTGCGTGTGGGCGGCGATGTCGGTGGTGCTGGCGGCTGCGACGGCGGCGGTGGTGTCGGTGCCGGCGGCGGTGGTGTCGGCGGCAACGGCGGTGGTGTCGGTGGTGTCGGTGCCGGCGGCGGTGGTGTCGGTGCCGGCGGCGGTGGAGCCCACAACGCCTCCTCTTCCTCCTGCAGCCGATCTAACCGTTCCTGCCACGCGGCCCGGGCAGCGGCTACCTTCCGCTCCTCCACCAGCTGCTGGAGCCGCCGCAGAGTGTTGACCCTCGCCACCATAAACCTCCGTGTCTCCTCCGGGTCCGCTGTCGGCGGCACGATCCCGAGGCATATCCACCCGTGTCCCTGCGTTGCCCGCCGCACGCTGCGGTACGCCATCCTGGCCCGAGCCGCGCGTGCGGCCTCCTCCTCGTCCGATGAGACCACCGGGGTAACCGTCTCACCTCCGTCGTCCTTCTCACTCTCCGAGGAGAGGGTGATGGTCTCCATTTCCTTCCCCATCTCCGTCCGTTTCTCCACCTCCTTCGACTCATCATCCGACAGAGGGACATCCGGAATCTCCTCCGGATCCTCCGCCGGGGATGGGCATCGCGACACCAGGGGTGACGCCAGGAGCTGGAGGTAGGCATCAGAATCCCTCCTCCACATCGCTCCGGGCTGTTCCCCGATGCCGGTTTCCCTCATCTCCCGGATGCTCGTATCTTTACGTGTTGCCATGTCTCACTCCTAATCTTGAATGACGGAATCGAGCCGCCGTCTCCGCGAAGAAACCTCGGTTTTCCCGTCTGCTCCTTGTGCCGTTATTCCGTGGGGCCTATACCGGTAACGGGACTTCTCCGTGTACCGGTAACGGGACTTCTCCGTGTACCCGCCTCCCACGGAATTCTGCAGCTGTGCATGTCACCCGATAACGGTGCTTGCAGGTGCCTACCCTCCCTGTCCCGCTCTCGCGCTCCACGGGCCTGTGCTAGTGTAGACTTTTTGTGACTTTCGAGCTTTTTCGATACCCCGTATCGTCTTCCCCCCTTCATCACCAAAGGGGGTTCCATTACGGGTATTCGCACTCGCTGTCCCCTGGCCCGCCGGCGCCAGCGCTTCCCGGCTTCAAGTCGCTAATGCCGTTTTTACCTTCTTGGTTGCCGCGTGCTCCAGGACGCAGATGACCGGTGACGTGAACTTCTTTATTCTAAACGGTCCGTCGAACTTTGGTGCTAGCTTCGCTGCAAAGCCTTCGCCGGCCTTCGAAAGGTGGTGTTCCTTGGCCCACACTGTGTCCCCCACCTTGGGTTTCCATGGCCGTCTCCGGAGATTATAGTGCCGCGCCTGATCCTGCGCCTTTTTTTCCATGTTCTTCCGTACCAACTCGAAGCTCTCCTTCAGCTTTTCCGCGTTCTCCGCAGGCGTCTGCGTACACCTGCCCGTCCCAGATGTTGTTTCGTCAAACAACGCGTTCGGCAGCCTTGGCTCCCTTCCTTGCGTGATGAATGCTGGCGAGTATCCCGTGGACTCCGCCACGCTCGTGTTCACTGCCAGCTGCAGCTCCGGCCAGTTCTCGTCCCACCTCCTCTGATCGGCCCCCGTGAACTGCGCGATCATTGTTTTGACCGTCCTGTTGGTCCTTTCCGTGGGATTTTCTTGTGGAGTATATGGAGCCGTGAGCTGGTGTCGCACCCCCAGCTCCTCCAGGAATTTCTTAAATGCCCTACTGGTGAACTGGACTCCATTGTCCGTTACCATGACCTTGGGCACCCCGAATCTGGCCACGATTCGCTCACGAACAGCCTTTTATAGCGTCTCTGTTGTTGCCCTCCGCATCGGGATGATCTCGGTCCATTTAGAAAACTTGTCCACCAGGACCAACAGCATTGAATTCCCGTGCTTCGACCGCGGCAAAGGTCCTACGAAATCCGCGCACACGGTTGCCCATGGCTCCTCTGGCACCTGGGTCAGCATTTTTCCGGCTGCCTGCAGTTGGTTGGACTTGTACTTCATGCAGCTCTCGCAGCTCCGCACGTATTTCCTAATGTCCCGGTGCATTCCTGGCCAGTGGTAACGGGCTGCCACCCTCGCAATCGTCTTCCGACTACCTAGGTGACCTGCCGTTGGCATGTCGTGGTTCTCGGCCATGACGCGCTGCCTGTCCTGGGTGGGCACACACAGCTTCCATGACGTCACATCCTCATTCCCTGCTCGATGCGGAATGTGGCGGTATAGCCGGCCAGCCTCCTCCAAATAGTCTGGTAATTTTTGTGGCTCCTGCTTCACTTTCCTTCGCATCCCTTCCGTCCACATGCATCCCTGCTGCCCGTCTGGGTGTCCTTCGTCCTCCTTCCTTATCCTGCGGCACGTTTCCTGAAGAGGCTGCCTCGATAGGGCATCCGCGACGACGTTCAGCTGGCCCTTCCTATACGAAACTTCGAAGTCGTATTGTTGAAGCTCCAGTGCCCACCTTGCTATTCTTCCGGACGGGCTCTCGATGCTATTTAGCCATTTTAAGGCCATGTGGCCCGTTATCACCTTGAAGTGGTAACCCTCCAGGTACGGTCTTAGCTTCCTGACAGCCCATACTATAGCTAAGCATTCCTTTTCCGTTGCGGAATAATTCCTTTCTGCTCCGTTCAGCGTCCTACTGGAGTAGGATATCACCCGCTCGCCTTGATCGGAATGTTGCGTGAGGATTGCGCCAAGCCCATAATCGCTGGCGTCTGTCTGCAGCACGAAAGTCCTGGAGAAATCCGGGCATGCCAGGATCGGGTCGGTGACCAGCCTGGTTTTGACGGCCTCAAACGATTCTTGGTGAGCGTCCGTCCACTCCCACCTTGCCTGCTTCTTGAGGAGGGCGTTCAGTGGCTGCACTAGCGTCGCAAAGTCGGGCACAAAACGCCTGTACCACGACGCCACTCCCAGGTACTGCCTCAGCTCCTTCACATTTCCTGGCGGCTTGAGCTGCGCTATCGCCGCTACCTTTTCCGGGTCCGTTCCGATACCCTGATCCGTCACGCGGTGGCCCAAGTATTGCAGTTCCTTCCTGAAGAATTTGCACTTATCCGCATTCACTTTCAGGTTCGCCGCCCGCAGCCTCCGGAACACCTCCTTCAAGTTGCGCACATGCTCTTGCAGTGTCCGTCCGATCACTATGATATCGTCCTGATATGCAAAAGCGTGCGGCATCATCTCGGGTCCTATCACCTGGTCCAACGCCCGCTGGAACGTTGCCGACGCGGAGTGCAGTCCGAATGGCATTACCCTCCTCTGAAACAGACCCTTTCCCGGCACCGTAAATGCCGTATACTGTCGGCTTCCCGCTTCCAACGGAATCTGCCAGTATCCGTCCTTCAAGTCCAGGCTGCTTATGTATTTCGCCTCCCTTAACTGGTCCAGAATGTAGTTAATCATCGGCATAGGATACGCGTCCTTCGCAGACCTTGCGTTTATCTGGCGAAAATCCACACACAGCCTCCATTGACCCGTCTTCTTCTTCACCATCACTATTGGTGAGCTGTATGGGCTCCTCGACGGCTCGATGCATCCTTTTTGCAGCAACTCGTCAACCTTGGCGTTGATTTCCACCTGCATCTTTGGGTAGTAGCGCTGCTTGACCGGTTGATCGTCCTTCATCGTTATTTTGTGTACCGCTACTGTTGACGTCCCTTGCACTTTCGCCAGATCGGCCAATTCCGATCTTAGGAAATCGTCAACATCCACTTCCGCGAACTCCGGCGCCCTCTCCACAATCGCTACCGACAATCTTTCGTGTGGCCTGCTTTGGACCGCCGGACCCGCTGGTATCGTAACGCTCAGTCCCGCGCACTCCATCCTTGCTCCCACTCTCGTTAGGAAATCCCATCCCAGCACTAGAGCGTCGATTATGTTGTGGAGGATCAGCAGCTGCATCCTTACGGTCCTCTCTCCGAGTCCTATATCCAACTCGATCATGGATGTGACCTCCTCGTACCGTCCATCCGCCATACGCACTTCTCTCCTCGTGGGTACGACCTCTCCTGCCGCCCGCAACCTGCGCGCCAGCTCTTCGCTAATGAAACTAGCCGTGGCTCCGGTATCCATCGTGGCCTTAACTTCCACTCCGTCTATGAGCACTGAGGCGGACAGTTGCTTTTCCTCCGCCCTCAGTTTGCCCATTAATTTCGAGGGGCGGCACCTTGCGAACCCAGGTTGCCCCTCTGAGGCTGGGGTCGCATGGCGTTTCCCGATCGCGAACAGCACTCCACGGTCCTCGGGCCAATCCTCCCGCAGACCCAGCAAAAACTGATCGGTCGGTTCCTGCACTCCCGCGTCCAGTGATCCTGCCCTCCGCATCTATGGCATGCTTGTGCCGGGTTTAACACAAACCCCCGCCGCATCGCGTCCGGCCCTTGCCTGGTACCGGTGTGCCCCGCCGGGCCCGTGGTGTCCTCTTGGCATCTCCTGCACACCGCGTTCTGCTCCCCTCTTGGGAAATCACGCTGGTGACGGGCCCTATGAGTCCGCTCCACCTCGAACCATTCCCTTTGGGTGTCCAACTCTTCGAATTCGTCGGCCAGGGCCATCAGGGCGTCCAGGTCCCGGCACTCGTACGGGCGAACAAACATGCGCAGGGCTGGGGTGCTGTTCTCCCTTATTCGCTCCAGTGTCTCTCTCCGCGATAGCCCCAAGGGTCTCATGAGCGTCTGCATGTCCACCATGTAGTCCTTGAATCCTTCGACATGTCGCTGCTTCATCTGCCTGACCTGGTCCGCCAGCTTCGTCATGAAACCTCTGGGCAGGAAGAATTCCTGGAAGCTCTGAATGAACTCTGCCCATGTCTCCCAGAACCTGTTGTTGGCAATGAACCACTTTAAGGCCCTGCCCTTTAGCAGCTCTGGCATCGCTCGTGGGATCTGATTGATGTCCAGTCCATACGTCATTGCTGACCACTCCACCTGCTCCAGGAATTCCAGCGGCTTTTCGTGCCCGTCGTACCGGAAACTCCACTCTCGCACGTGTTTTGCCACCTTTGCGTAATCTTGCGGGGTCGTTCTTGTTGTATCCCGACGATCACGGCTGGCCTCCCGACTCTCTCTCCTTGAACGGCTGCCATCCCGCCGTCCATGCTCCACCACCTGCCTTTCGGATCTGCCTCCACTGGCCTCCATCATGCTGGTGAAGCTGAGGCTCCTCACCAGGCCTTCAACGCCGGTAAGTTTTACCTCTACGGCCGGTCCCTTTCCATAGTCCTTCTGTAGCGCTTCCAGTATGGCGACCGTTTCAGGCTCGTCCACCGTCCGTTCGATAAACTCGGACAGCGACTTCCGCATCTCCTCGACCAAACTCTCCAGCTTGATCCCTAGCGCCCTCGCTATGGCTGGAAAGTCATCCTTCTTTAGGTTGTATAACCACGACTTCCCCATCTTGTCTCCGTTCTTTTGGCCTTGACAATCACGTTGGGCGCCAGATGTAACGAACTGATTCTGTTATTTTCTGCTCGCTACGAATTGCAACGGCTAGCTCAGAGAGTTTGTGTGTTCGTCCCACCAAATTTATGTTTGTGTGATTGCCCGACCAAATAGAAGACAGAGTTTTAGGATGTAGTAGCTTTATTAGCGGAATACTTTACAGCTGGGTTATTTCGGTCCTCGCCGTCGTCTGCGCGGTTCGCTTACCCGTGCCGGCTCGACTGGGGCTTAGGCTGTTATGGTGGGAAAGGTGTATCGCCCGTTGGGTCAAGCTAACGCTCCTCCCAGGCCCACCTTGACCGACCACTGACTCCACCGACCCTTCCGACCGTGCCCGGTTCCTGTGCGCTGCCTGGTGCCTTCGTTGTCCTGCGGTGTCCTCGACAGCGGTTCCTTGATCGGGCTTGAGGTTTAGGATGTTATGGCGGAGAGGTATATCGCCCGTTGGGTCAAGCTAACGCTCCTCCCAGGCCCACCTTGACCGACCACTGACTCCACTGACCTTTCTGACCGTGCCAGGTTCCACTTGCACTGCCGGGTGCTTTCGTTGTCCTGCGGTATCCTCGACAGCGGTTCCCTGATCGGGCTTGAGGTTTAGGATGTTATGGCGGAGAGGTGTATCGCCCGTTGGGTCAAGCTAACGCTCCTCCCAGGCCCACCTTGACCGACCACTGAATCATCTGACCTTTCTGACCGTGCCAGGTTCCACTTGCAGGGATCGTCCTCCTGCGTCACTCGCGTTCGTCCTGACTGTTCACTAGTCTGAACCTCCGTTTGACGGTATCCGTGTGCGTACGGCTCTTCGCGTGCCTTAACTTGACCCTCCGCGCTTGTGCTCGACACTTGCGGCTCTTCGCGTGGTTAGAATTGACTGTCCTGCTTGTACTTGACACCTGCGGTTCTTCTCGCGATTAGACTTGACTGTCCTGCTTGTATTTGACACCTGCGGCTCTTCGCGCGATTAGAATTGACTGTCCTGCTTGTACTTGACACCAGCGGTTCTTCGCGCGATTAGACTTGACTGTCCTGCTTGTACTTGACACCTGCGGCTCTTCGCGCGATTAGAATTGATTGTCCCGAGCTGCGCTTGTGCAGTCTCCTTTATAGGCCGGGGAAATCCTGTTATTTCCCCTTTTTCACACGGTACAAGGTCCGACCCAGGTCCCGTTGGTCCACGGTGTGTCCTCTTTGTGCTTGACCAAAGTCCGCACCGTTACCGTTCGACCTCTGTGCCCTTGGCCGGCCTGAGTCCAAGGTCCAGCGCGGTACCGTTAGTTCACGGTCTCTCCGCTTTGCTCGGGTCCAAAGTCCATTATTTCCCATTTGACCTGGTTGCCCTTGACTCCTTCTGCATTCCAGCCTTCTTCGCTGTTGCTAGGCAGCTCTCCTGCACCTCGATTTGTGGGGAGTTTTAAGACTCCTCACAACTGTTACGTTCATGTAGCTGTCAATTTCATGCTTTAGGGGGTCAATATCATTGAATTGATTTCGGTCTTGAATAAAATCAGAAAATGCATCGTCACACAAGCTCAAAGAATTATTAGAATAGGAATTTACAGAGGTTAACGAAAATGTTTTCATAAGTTTTTTGGAATCTTCTATAATTTCTAATATTTCAGTCGCTGAGCATTGCACAGGTTTATTAGTTGGTGGAAAAAGGAAAAGTTTTATGGTAGTTATAAATATATGGAAAGATAATTTTTGAAATTTGATCGGACAAATCGAACTTGAGATGTGCGATACAGGCATTACACAGTTTGTATATGCAGTGCAACATTTCCGTAATTTTCTTATATATGGAACAGATAAGTGGATGGTGGTCTTCCAGTTTTTTTGAGACTTCTTCAAAAACAGAAACTACACGGACAATTGAGCTCAAAAAATTTAAATTATTTCCATCAATTCTGTGTGTTTGGTGTTTCCCATTTAAAATATTTGTTATTTCAACCCAATTGACCTCCAATAACTTAAACAAATAGAAAATGGTATTCCTATGGCATAACTATGTGTCATATACCTATGACTAGTTGGGCAAAGACTTTTTAAGGTATGTAATTCCAAGGCTGGAATTGCTCACAGACTTTTTAAAGTACTTCACAAGCTTGCTACATTTAATAACAAGTTCATGACATGCTTTTCCTCCTCCAGGCAGTAACCAAAGTCATTTAGTATACCACGAACCAGCCATGCTCCTTTAAAGAGGAACGATGCAAATTGTTTTAGGCCGGAATCCTGAATCATTTTAAAGGAGCGTCAATTTTTAACTGACCATTTTTTTATTAGTTCTATGCCATCTTGTTTCTTTTCAGAGTTCACTTCGACGGGCGTAGCATTATCGATATCCAGCGTTCATAAGGAAGCATTTGTGCTTTGTTAAGTTTGAAGTGCTTCCAGTAAATTTATACACACTGTAGCACTTTTTGCAGGCAATTACACCAGTTAAGTCCTCTCCATCCTTTTCTTTAATATTTGTGAATATTTCCCAAAACTTTACTTCTTCTCTTTTTAAGGTTGAAAATATATTCGCCATTTAAAAGTTTAAAAGTTTGGATTTAATATCTCTATGCGTAGATTCGGCTGCATCCGAAGGCTATAATCGAAACACGCAGCCACTAATTATAAATTCAAAATATACCAACATAGAAGCATCATAAACTTACGTGGCTACAAGCACATGGAAAAGACAGATCGTGGTAGACTAAACGTTGTTAAAGGAGACAAACACTACATTGAGCTAATTGTAGCATATCTACCCTATAAATATACTAAATTAATGGGTACAACTTAGCTTCAAAACACTATGACTCTTTGTCATAATAAACATAACATTCAAGTACCCAAAAAGACCACCAACAATTACACAAGTATTCCAGCGCTCAAGTAATACGATCTAACGCTTATACATAAGCCGATCGCGGAGCGTGGGAATGCTGAGCTTGCACTTTGCAGCTCAAGTGGTCAGGTCAGGCCATATGTATATGTATATGCATGCCTTCAGCATGCTTATGAATATGTATATAGAATAAGAATTATATGTACGGGTCAGCTCAGCCCAAGACGAGCGCACCAGAAACATTCTAATAAAGTGACTCTAACAGAGCAGACGCTCTGACTCCAAAAACTATCCGACCCTTCTTTGGAATCGTTCCCGAACATTATATGGCGACCGTGACAGGACTCGAGGACTTAAGGACATCAGGATTTGAGACTGAGTCTCGCCTCCGCCTGATAATAAATGCCTTGCCACCTTGCCAACCAAATAGCCGATACAAATTTGAAATGTTGCCCGAGTGTACTTGAATGGCAGAGGAGGCACAATTCTCAAACGCGCAGCCTACGATACAAAGGGACTTGCCAACGTTGGAGGAAGCTCTGCAGCAAAACCCTGCAGATGGACCACGCCCACTCACAATAGCTGTGTACCGGGCAAGGCAGGAAAGGAAGGAACCAAAGAAGCACAAACGCTCCGGAAAAAGGGTAAAGCTACTACAACAACGCCGACTGGTCAAGGAAATGACCCAGTTGGCCAGAGACGAGACGTCCCGGCAACGCTACAAAGAGCGTCTGGAAGACATCGAAAACAAGCTTTCGCAAGGTGCGAAACAACGCAAACGGGCTGCATAAATAAATGCCAATGACCCAATTTGCCTTAATTTTAATTTCTAAATCCAAGCCGAGGCGGGAAACCGCTGCTTGAAAAACACTAATATCTGTTAGGCTTTTTACTAACAATGCGGTTGGACAATTTTTTTTTTATTATTGTAAACAAACATGTGAGCCAACCACATTTATTAACATCTAATATTTCCACGTCTTAAAATTTTTTTTTAAAATGACAGAGTATAACAATTCTTATCTTCAGTAAACGTAAAAATTTTTATTCTTGATTTTCTGGAAGAAGAAATAAATATAATAATAATAAGAAAAACTCATAAATAGAAAATCTCACTTTTTCCCTCAAAAAACGTTTCATTGAATATAAACTAAAAATGGGATGGTTTAGCGATTCTAGTGAGGCAAAAGACAATACTGCCAACGTAGTTAATAACGTAAAAATTATAGATCACACAGACGATATAAATGCGTTGTGGATCTTATTGCTGATCATTACAATAGTGCTAATTCTACAATTTATGCTTACAATTTATGTTAAGCATAACAAAATCATTAAAAGGCGTTATATGAATAGGGCAAATCGTTTAGACAAGATTTAAAAAAAAAAAATAGATTAGAAGAAAGCTTCATACAAACTTTTTTTTTAACGATAAGAATGGAATGGAGCAAAATAGCGATACAAATAGACGAATTTCGCTACATGTTTGATAAATCTTATAAATGTATCAATAAAGATGCAGTAATAAAATCTGAAACCTTGAAAAATCATATAGAGATAGTAGTAGGAGAATATAATAATATATTACATTAGTGAATAAATATGCAAATAGACTCACATCTGAACATAATAACAAATGTTTAAAGGTTATAAAATCCATAAACGCAAGATTAAATAATATCAGAAAAAGAAGGCATATTCTGATAGATGTACCAGAAAGTCTAAAACAATTGGTTGAATTCAACCCAGACCAGCTCAAAGAACTAGACGAATCTGTTCAATCAAGCGGCGCTGAGTCCGATAGTGACATTGAAGCACTAGAAGAAAGCGACCAAATTGAGTCTAAATCTGAAACAATAACAATTTCTGAAATGGCACAGACAGTGACAGAATTTATCAGGCTAGCCACATCTCTGATACCAGAGTTTGATGGTAAGCCAGAAAATCTACACAGTTTTTTGGATGATCTAGATCTACTAGACAGTTTAAAGAGCACACATGAAACGACAGCGATAAACCTTATAAAGACTAAACTTAAAGAACATGTAAGAAACCTTATAAGTAATGAGCAGACAATTGCTGCAATCATTACCTAACTGTCAAGTGCAGTAAAAGGAGAATCGGTAGAAATGATATCTGCCAAACTTCTCAATCTACAACAGAGAAATAAAACGGCTAACCAATACACCCAAGATGTGGAGAAACTGACAAAGGCCCTCGAAGGTGCCTATATCAGTTTAGGTCTCAGCCAGTCCTTAGCAAATAAATACAGCACTACAACAGCTGTAAAAGCAATGACACAGAATTGCTCCATTGATAAGGTAAAACTTATCATGCAAGCAGGCACATTCACAAACATGAATGATGCCATCTCCAAATTTTTAAACAGTTGCACAGAGATAACAGGCCAAAGTAACACTGTACTCTATTATCGACGAGGTGCAAATAATAATAATAGAGGAGGCCGAGGTTATAATCGTGGAAGAAATAACTACCACAACAATTACAGCCGAAGCAGCAATAACAACAATAATAATATCTATAATATCCGTGGAGGTAGACGAGGCCAAAACCAAGGGAGAGGCCGCGGAAACTACAACCAGGGTAATAATAATAATAGCAATGTGAGAATCGCGCAAAGTACGTCGGAAAACTCACAGAACCCTTTAGGAAACAACCAATAAATGTAAAAGTTCATTCCATCAATTATAGTCTTAATATATTCGTAACTTTCCATAACCATTTAACTGAAAATAAACTAACATTTCTATTAGATACTGGTGCAGATATCTCACTTTTGAAAGTAAATTCTGATAACTTCAAAATTCGAAATGAAAAAATAATAAACATCAAAGGCATAGGCCAAGGTGTGATAAAGTCTCGAGGAACAACCTCAATAGAACTCCAATCAACAAAATATCTTATTCCACATGAATTTCATTTGGTAGACCCAAATTTTGCTATACCATGTGATGGAATAATAGGCATTGACTTTATAAAGAAATTCAATTGTCAACTAGATTTCAAACCAAGTGAAGACTGGTTTATCATTAGACCCCAAAATTTAAATTATCCAATATATGTCCCGATAACATATAGCGCTGGCAACAATACAGTTATTCTGCCAGCCAGATCACAAGTTATTCGGAAAATAGACATTAATACCGTAAATGATTACATATTTGTTCCTAATCAGGAAATACATAATGGAATTTATGTTGCAAATACAATAGCAGCATCCAAACATGTATACATTCGACTTCTAAATACAAGTAATTTCGAACAATTGGTCAAAGTAAATCCAATATGAAAACCTAAAAGAATATGACATTCATAACACCAATCCAGAAAATAGAAGCGAACAAGTACTTTCAAAACTAAAGAAAAATTTTCCAGAGCAATTACCTGAATTATGCACAAAGTATAGTGATGTGTTCGGACTGGAAACCGAACCAATATCAACAAACAATTTTTATAAGCAAACATTAAGACTTAAAGATTATGAACCCATTTTTATAAAAAACTACAGAAGCCCGCATAGCCATATTGACGAAATTCAAAAACAAGTAGGGAAATTAATTACCGACAAAATCGTAGATGATAACCTAAAAATGCATCCAAAAAAATGTTAATTTTTCATGCATGAAGTGACATTCCTAGGTCACAAATGCACCGACAAAGGAGTATTGCCAGATGACAAGAAATATGACGTCATCAGAAATTATCCTGTCCCTCATGATGCGGACAGCGCAAGACGATTTGTAGCATTCTGCAACTATTATCTTCGATTTATAAAGAACTTCGCCGATTATTCACGGCACATACCTAGATCATGTAAAAAGAATGTTCCTTTTGAATGGTCAAGAGAATGCCAAAACGCATTCGAATACCTTAAAGAAAAGCTTATGCACCCCAACATTATTACAATATCCTGATTTTCGCAAAGAATTTTGCATTATAACGAATGCTAGTAAACAAGCTTGCGGAGCGGTTCTAACTCAGAACCGTGACGGGATTCAGCTTATGCATCTCGTTCATTTACAAAAGGGGAAAGCTATAAGAGTACAACGGAATAAGAACTAGCGGCAATTCATTGGGCCATTACCCATTTTAGACCATACATTTATGGCAAACATTTCACCATTAAAACGGACCACAGACCATTAACGTACCTATTTTCTATGACTAATCCCAGTTCTAAATTAACTCGCATGCGGTTAGAGCTTGAAGAATACGACTTCACTGTAGAATACCTAAAGGGGAAAGATAATTTTGTAGCAGACGCACTCTCGCGTATAAACATAACAGAACTCAAAGACATGCAACATAAAGTCCTGAAAGTCACTACCAGGCAACAAAGTAGACAAGATAAAAACTGTACAGTAACAAATAAGGAACTATTGCCTAGGCAAAGTATCCAAAATGTATCTAAGCCCAACGTACATGAAGTCATAACAAATGATGAAGTACGAAAAGTAGTGACCTTGCGAATAACTGAATCTATTTGTTTACTAAAACGAGGAAATAAAGTTATTGCAAGAATTGATGTTGACGATTTATATACCAATGGAATTTTTGATTTAGGTCAGTTCTTTCAAAGGCTTGAAATGCAAGCCGGTATACTAAAAATCAGCCAACTCAAATTGGCACCGAGCGAAAAAATCTTTGAAACCATTTCAATAGATATTTTCAAAAATATGGGCAATATAAAATTGAAATCATTAAGAGTAGCGCTACTCCAGCCGATGTCCATAATAAAAACTGAAAAAGAGATACAATCAATACTGTCTACATATCATGACGATCCAACTCAAGGAGGTCATACAGGCATTACAAGAACGCTAGCAAAAATAAAAAGACACTATTATTGGAAAAATATGACTCGTCATATAAAAGAGTACATACGTAGATGTCATAAATGCCAAATGTCAAAAACAACGACACATACAAAGACTCCAATGACTCACACAGAAACCCCAACAAATGCATTTGATATAGTGATAGTGGACACAGTTGGTCCACTACCGAAATCAGAATATGGCAACGAATACATCGTCACACTCATATGTGATTTAACGAAGTATCTAGTAACCATACCGGTTGCAAACAAAAGCGCAAATACTGTCGCGAAAGCTATATTCGAAAATTTTATACTAAAGTACGCTCCAATAAAGACGTTCATTTCGGACATGGGTACCGAGTATGAAAATAAAGTAATTTTAGATATGTGCAAATACATGAAGATAGAAAACCTAACATCTACCGCATATCATCACCATACCTTAGGGACACTAGAACGAAGTCATAGAACATTCAATGAATACATTCGTTCATACATCTCTGCAGATAAAACTGATGGGGACGCTTGGATACAATATTTTACATATTGTTTCAACACAACACCATCAGTCATGCATGATTACTGTCCATATGAACTAGTCTTTGGAAGATTACCAAGGCAGTTCGCAAATTTTAATAAAACAGATATAATAGAACCACTGTATAATGTAGAGGATTACTCGAAGGAAATAAAATTTAGATTAGAAATAGCATATGTTAGAAAAAGCTAAATCTTATAGAAAACAACTATATGATAAGAAAACTTCAGATTTTCAATTAAATATAAGAGATAAAGTTATACTAAGGAACGAATCAGGTCATAAGTTAGATCCAGTATATTTAGGTCCTTATACTGTAGAAACCATAGAAGACAGGGATAACATAGTAATTAGAGATACAAAGCAAAAAAAACAAAAAGTACATAAGGATAGACTAAAAATATATAATCAATGAAACGTTTCATTCACTTAAGAAAAGGTCTGATCAACCAAAACAAAAAAAAAAAAACAAACAAAACCAAACCAAAAAAAAAAACACAACAAAAAAATTTTTTTTCTTTTTCCTTCTAAGAAAGTTAAACATAAAACAAAAAAAAAAAGCGTAATTCAACATAATTTTTTTATTATTCTGTCATTACACAAAAATGCTTTGAGCCAAAACATTGCTAATAATTAATAAGAAAAATTAACAAGAAAAAATAATTTTTCTTTCGAAACACAATATTAATATTCAGAACTAAATGACTACATGTATTACGTCATTTATTTAAAAAGGGAGGTGTAGCATATCTACCCTATAAATAAACTAAATTAATGGGTACAACCTAGCTTCAAAACACTATGACTCTTTGTCATAATAAACATAACATTCAAGTACCCAAAAAGACCACCAACAATTACACAAGTATTCCAGCGCTCAAGTAATACGATCTAACGCTTATACATAAGCCGATCGCGGAGCGTGGGAATGCTGAGCTTGCACTTTGCAGCTCAAGTGGTCAGGCCATACATAACATATGTATGCCTTCTTCACACATATGCCTTCTGCAACTATTATCTTCGATTTATAAAGAACTTCGCCGATTATTCACGGCACATACCTAGATCATGTAAAAAGAATGTTCCTTTTGAATGGTCAAGAGAATGCCAAAACGCATTCGAATACCTTAAAGAAAAGCTTATGCACCCCAACATTATTACAATATCCTGATTTTCGCAAAGAATTTTGCATTATAACGAATGCTAGTAAACAAGCTTGCGGAGCGGTTCTAACTCAGAACCGTGACGGGATTCAGCTTATGCATCTCGTTCATTTACAAAAGGGGAAAGCTATAAGAGTACAACGGAATAAGAACTAGCGGCAATTCATTGGGCCATTACCCATTTTAGACCATACATTTATGGCAAACATTTCACCATTAAAACGGACCACAGACCATTAACGTACCTATTTTCTATGACTAATCCCAGTTCTAAATTAACTCGCATGCGGTTAGAGCTTGAAGAATACGACTTCACTGTAGAATACCTAAAGGGGAAAGATAATTTTGTAGCAGACGCACTCTCGCGTATAAACATAACAGAACTCAAAGACATGCAACATAAAGTCCTGAAAGTCACTACCAGGCAACAAAGTAGACAAGATAAAAACTGTACAGTAACAAATAAGGAACTATTGCCTAGGCAAAGTATCCAAAATGTATCTAAGCCCAACGTACATGAAGTCATAACAAATGATGAAGTACGAAAAGTAGTGACCTTGCGAATAACTGAATCTATTTGTTTACTAAAACGAGGAAATAAAGTTATTGCAAGAATTGATGTTGACGATTTATATACCAATGGAATTTTTGATTTAGGTCAGTTCTTTCAAAGGCTTGAAATGCAAGCCGGTATACTAAAAATCAGCCAACTCAAATTGGCACCGAGCGAAAAAATCTTTGAAACCATTTCAATAGATATTTTCAAAAATATGGGCAATATAAAATTGAAATCATTAAGAGTAGCGCTACTCCAGCCGATGTCCATAATAAAAACTGAAAAAGAGATACAATCAATACTGTCTACATATCATGACGATCCAACTCAAGGAGGTCATACAGGCATTACAAGAACGCTAGCAAAAATAAAAAGACACTATTATTGGAAAAATATGACTCGTCATATAAAAGAGTACATACGTAGATGTCATAAATGCCAAATGTCAAAAACAACGACACATACAAAGACTCCAATGACTCACACAGAAACCCCAACAAATGCATTTGATATAGTGATAGTGGACACAGTTGGTCCACTACCGAAATCAGAATATGGCAACGAATACATCGTCACACTCATATGTGATTTAACGAAGTATCTAGTAACCATACCGGTTGCAAACAAAAGCGCAAATACTGTCGCGAAAGCTATATTCGAAAATTTTATACTAAAGTACGCTCCAATAAAGACGTTCATTTCGGACATGGGTACCGAGTATGAAAATAAAGTAATTTTAGATATGTGCAAATACATGAAGATAGAAAACCTAACATCTACCGCATATCATCACCATACCTTAGGGACACTAGAACGAAGTCATAGAACATTCAATGAATACATTCGTTCATACATCTCTGCAGATAAAACTGATTGGGACGCTTGGATACAATATTTTACATATTGTTTCAACACAACTCCATCAGTTATGCATGATTACTGTCCATATGAACTAGTCTTTGGAAGATTACCAAGGCAGTTCGCAAATTTTAATAAAACAGATATAATAGAACCACTGTATAATGTAGAGGATTACTCGAAGGAAATAAAATTTAGATTAGAAATAGCATATGTTAGAAAAAGCTAAATCTTATAGAAAACAACTATATGATAAGAAAACTTCAGATTTTCAATTAAATATAAGAGATAAAGTTATACTAAGGAACGAATCAGGTCATAAGTTAGATCCAGTATATTTAGGTCCTTATACTGTAGAAACCATAGAAGACAGGGATAACATAGTAATTAGAGATACAAAGCAAAAAAAACAAAAAGTACATAAGGATAGACTAAAAATATATAATCAATGAAACGTTTCATTCACTTAAGAAAAGGTCTGATCAACCAAAACAAAAAAAAAAAACAAACAAAACCAAACCAAAAAAAAAAACACAACAAAAAAATTTTTTTTCTTTTTCCTTCTAAGAAAGTTAAACATAAAACAAAAAAAAAAAGCGTAATTCAACATAATTTTTTTATTATTCTGTCATTACACAAAAATGCTTTGAGCCAAAACATTGCTAATAATTAATAAGAAAAATTAACAAGAAAAAATAATTTTTCTTTCGAAACACAATATTAATATTCAGAACTAAATGACTACATGTATTACGTCATTTATTTAAAAAGGGAGGTGTAGCATATCTACCCTATAAATAAACTAAATTAATGGGTACAACCTAGCTTCAAAACACTATGACTCTTTGTCATAATAAACATAACATTCAAGTACCCAAAAAGACCACCAACAATTACACAAGTATTCCAGCGCTCAAGTAATACGATCTAACGCTTATACATAAGCCGATCGCGGAGCGTGGGAATGCTGAGCTTGCACTTTGCAGCTCAAGTGGTCAGGCCATACATAACATATGTATGCCTTCTGCACACATATGTATATGTATATGCATGCCTTCAGCATGCTTATGAATATGTATATAGAATAAGAATTATATGTACGGGTCAGCTCAGCCCAAGACGAGCGTACCAGAAACATTCTAATAAGTGACTCTAACAGAGCAGACGCTCTGACTCCAAAAACTATCCGACCCTTCTTTGGAATCGTTCCCGAACATTATATAATTATAAAGGTTTTATTCTATTTACACATATATTATGTATGCACACACATTATGTTGTATATACGCAAATTACTTAATTCCATTCCGCTTTGGTTTAAATTTTACTCATTTCGGACACAACGAAAACAGCGCTCACCAATACGCAATTCACTCTGTTGATACCGTTTCCGCACGCCGAAAACCGACTTAGGCTTGTGAGTACTCAAATAACCGAACATTTTGAGTGCATTCGTGCAGACCTCTATTGGAGTGGTATGCTTAGCCTTGGGTCGTGATGTTTAGCAATGGGGATTCAGCCATTCCCGGTGCTTTTCTTATGGCTTCACGTTGGTTGGAGTATTTGGTGCCATTGATGAAAGCCACTCGCTTGGGCTTTCGGGCCGTCGTCAGTGCTGACTTCAGCTGGGAATTCGTTGATTATTATTACGCCGTCAGTTCTTACGCCAGTGTGATAGGGCTTAAATGGTACTGGCATACTCGCCGCGTGTAGGCCTTAAGCGCAAGTATAGTAATTTGCCAGCTTACAGTACGATGAGTAAATTGTTGGTACGCAATCGTGACTGCAAGAACGTCGTGGTTACATTCTGCTACTATGTTCTCTTTTAGTTGCAGAACGATGTGTTGGTGTGATACAGGAAAAATGGTGACCTTTTTACCTTTAATATTGGAATATGCAATTAGCACATGGATAATACTATCGGACTGAAAGACTTTAATGTTAGACGCCTCTATTAGGCTTATAATGGGATTTCTATGGGAAGATCAACTAATGCAGACTGAAAATCATAGTGGTTAAAAATGGCCAGGATTAGCATTAGCATTAAATTTTGGATTTTGCTTATTAATATTCTATTTCTGGCCAGCAGTACCTCGTACAAGTGAGGAGTGTCAACCATAGTATTTTGTTTCGCCCTAATGATCTTAGTTGCCTCTGTTAATTCGTTAATTATGTTTTGTGTTTGTGTATTGATGACCACCTGTCTATTATATCACTCTATTAAACGAGATTCGGACATTTTTAGCATTTCAAAATCGGAGGTATCAGGAGTGCCCGCTTAAGTTTTCTTAAGCGCGGTGCCTAGAAAGTTTAGGTTCCTTGCAATCCTATGATGTACCTTTAATAAGGACAATAACAACTTTCGCATATACGGCTCTGGGAATAAAGCAGACAACCTACTAGTTTCTTCTATAATCATGACAAATTTGGTCAAATTTCTATAATGCCGAAGTATATTTATCTTTTCACACACCAGAACAACACCGTCTGTGATTGGAATATATTGGGCGTGCGAGTAGTCCGTTACCCTATAACTATAGTTAACTATAGTTATTATTATATATATAAATATAAACGATGTATATGTTTGAGTATACGTGCATAAAAATAAAATAGAAACATTGTGGCAAATGTACAATTTAGAGGGGTTTTTATCTAAGGTTGTCCTTATGGACCACCCTGCTTCTAATGAGGATAGACGTTCCCATGTCTGCTTTTACACGTTATCTATGTGGAGTGGGTTCGTTTAGTTCCTAACCTTTTGTTGTTTCGCCTACCTCAAAAATTCGGTCTAGTACGGTTGCACCTATATAGGTTAGCCTGTTGCTCCTTTTCGATGATGTTTCTTATTGCCCGCCTCTGAGCGTCATTGGCGTGCAAGGCATATTTGGTTTCAAATTTTAGTAATCCTCAAGGACTTGTTTAACATTTTCCTGGGCAGCCCTGTGGTCGCTGTTGTGTTCGCATGTAATAATTTCCCGACCATGTACCCTGCGTTTTTTTATGTTGTACCCAATCCATTTAGAGCGCGAATATGAGCGTTGAATGTATCCGATAGTTAACGAACCGTTGGAACGGAACTACCCTGCACTGCCCATAGTCCCAGAATCTCAGTAACCTGAAAAAAAAACGCCGATTAGCAAATTTGTTTTGTATCAATTGCAAAGCTAAATCATGGTTTCCAACGAAGGGTCCCTCATATATGATCGAAGTGGCTGTAGTTTCTCTATGTTTGTGAGGTCAGGATGGCTATCTATAATAACAGTAAGCATAGAATAAATATCTTGCCAACTAGCATAGCCTCCAGCAAATCTCGGGAGCTCAGGATGCGGAAGCGGCGTTGCTCTATTCTATTGTATTCATCATCAAATTTTTCACTTAGATTACTTTCAATTTTATCCAAATCAAGTTCTTCGAGCTTGCTGAGATTTTCTTAAATGTTTGTTGTAGATCTTCGATCAGTCCAAACTCATATGCAGAACGTAATCGTCAAACGAAGTTAGCGCAGAGCTTGAAAAGGAATCCGCTAAACGCTCCACTCTAGTAAAAATTGCTCATTAAAAATGTCACCCTGTTTGCGGCATCTGTTAATTTTACTAATTTCCTGCAGCCATGGCAACAACAACAAACCGGCAGAAACAGCGACTCGAAATTCGTTTCTAGCGGGAAGATAAGCACAAAGAGAATTAGCTGCAGCTAATTAGCTACGCGCACAAATATAACTCCTTATGTATATAAAATCTGGCGTAACCCTTTCTGAATATTGCAAAAAAATATTGTTGTTAAAAACGCAACAAATCACAGCGAAGTGACGGTGATGCGAAACGGAAAGTTTGAGGAAAGACAGTTTGGAAAATAAGAACCTGTAGAGAGAGAGAGAGTTTGGAAAAAGAGGGTCTGGAGATCAATTGGTGAACGAGGTTCTGGAGGGACAAAGTGTGGAGAAAGCCAGTGCGGAGAGCAAGAGTGAGACGGCACGAATTAGAGCAGTATAACAGCAGAACAGAAAGTGTCTGCGTGTCAATTTAAAGGAAGCAACTGTACCAAGCTGGACTTTAGAACAGGCAAACGGTAAAACCGTGGACCGTGGACCTTACGACATCAAGAAATAACGGTGCAGAGAGAGTTGGAAGCGGGACAGTTAAGGAGAATGATAATACGGTCGAACAATGAGAACCAACGTAAGCAGCATGGGAGCTACAGCCGTGAATGTCAGCAAGGAGCAAGATCGCTTAGTCGAAACGTTTGGGACGAAGCCAGTCACCGAATTGAGAAACAGGTAGCTGAGGTCCATTAAGACAAAGCATGTCTAGGTTGAGACGCTTGCTACACCAGGAATGGAAACCAGACCCTGGCGTTAGTCCGAAAGTGTTTGGACAGGCGGGCCCACTCCTAGCAAGGATCTTGCTGCGTGGCGGGATTGTGCTGAAGACCCGGTCGGCTGTTCCGGAAATTGCGCACGTAAACCAGGCGGTTGCCATGAGCATTCATAAGATCCGAAGAGGCATTGTTCGGGAGCGACCGGTCAGAGCAGACGGCGGTTGTCTGGAGCAACGCATTCCGCACCATCCAGGACGACGAGAGCGGCAGGACACCAGAAACGAGGCCGTCAGCCCGTCTGGGTACGTCCTTGAGGAAAGACGATGGTGGAACGTTTGCCTTTCACTAGACGACTTGTTACATGGACTGCGGCGTAAACCAGGCAATGGAACGGAGCATAAGTGGAAAATGAAAAGGCGTCTGGCGGGACCGGCAGGGACATAGCAAGGGGTAGGAGGTTGCGGTTAGAATGTTCAACCTAGTCTAGAAACGGTAACGCTGGGTAAGCAAGCACCACAACGGAAAATCAGATCAAAGTATTGTTACTGGTAACCGAATGAACACGTTTAATATAAATTTGGTGCGACGAACACAAAATGTCGGAGTGTGTAGGGCTGTATTTATGGCAATTGGTGCATTGTACGGGGCCTTCGCGCTTGCAGATGCAGAAAAAACTGTAGCTTGTAAATAGGATGCACTTCGTTGTTCCTAATAGTTTTCTGTCAGGTTCCAGTTGGACTTTGAAGAGTGGTTGTGGTTGTCTGTCTTCGTTCAGTTTCTTAAAGACAGTTGTCGTCTTGAAATCGTTATTATTTAATGCCTAAATAATACCTGCAGCTACTTAAGGCTCTATAACCTTGAGAACGACTTGAAAGCCCTTGGTATTTCTTAGTTGGTAAGTGTAGTAATTTTGTTGCCCCTTTTTTTTAGCATTCGAGCTTTGGTGGAGCTTTGGCTTCTTTATATCCCTTTTTTATTATTAGTGCTGGGGTAGATCCTTTTCGTTATCTGCCAATATTCAAAACCTATTGGTGTACTCTCGAGACTCAGTTCGCTGACTTGGGCTTACATTGTTTTTGGCTTAATTTTATTTATTTATTTGTTTCAGCAGAAACAAGCGTTGCAGTCAACACCGTGCAGTATTTGCTGTTGTTTCGAATGCAGTCATTAACGTAACATTTATTTCGTGCACTTCCGCGAGCTGCGAAGATACAAATAGAGATACGCTTGGTTTCATATCGAAGAGAGACGTCGTTCGCCTTGATCGCGTTTTGACTCATTGTATAAGTTTGCTTTGAAGTAAAATAGTTGTATGAAATAAACGAATTGTACAACAATATTGTTTATGGGGAAAACAGCCAATATGCCACTCTTGGGGTTATGATTAAAAAGAACACACAAATAGGTTAAATTAATGTATACGTGTAAATTAGGAATTCTATTACGAATTCATTTAAAAAAATTTATTTTTTATTTAATTTTTAAAGTTTACAGAGTGATTTTTTATATAAGTTTTTTAGATCGGATCTCCGATCTCCGGAATCGACTGATAGCTTAACTTTAAATCTTCTCCTTGAAACCTCGGCCAGGAGCTTTTTTGAAACTTTTTGAACTTTGAAAATAAAGCTTAATGCTGAAATTGTTCCTCTGCATTGTGAAATTCAAATATGCTGACCATTGCAGTTTGATTGATACGCAATAAGTTTGGTCCCCGATACGCGATCTGCTCCGTACTTACTTACTTAGCCTCCAGCAAATCTCGGGAGCTCAGGATGCGGAAGCGGCGTTGCTCTATTCTATTGTATTCATCATCAAATTTTTCACTTAGATTACTTTCAATTTCATCCAAATCAAGTTCTTCGAGCTTGCTGAGATTTTCTTAAATGTTTGTTGTAGATCTTCGATCAGTCCAAACTCATATGCAGAACGTAATCGTCAAACGAAGTTAGCGCAGAGCTTGAAAAGGAATCCGCTAAACGCTCCACTCTAGTAAAAATTGCTCATTAAAAATGTCACCCTGTTTGCGGCATCTGTTAATTTTACTAATTTCCTGCAGCCATGGCAACAACAACAAACCGGCAGAAACAGCGACTCGAAATTCGTTTCTAGCGGGAAGATAAGCACAAAGAGAATTAGCTGCAGCTAATTAGCTACGCGCACAAATATAACTCCTTATGTATATAAAATCTGGCGTAACCCTTTCTGAATATTGCAAAAAAATATTGTTGTTAAAAACGCAACAAATCACAGCGAAGTGACGGTGATGCGAAACGGAAAGTTTGAGGAAAGACAGTTTGGAAAATAAGAACCTGTAGAGAGAGAGAGAGTTTGGAAAAAGAGGGTCTGGAGATCAATTGGTGAACGAGGTTCTGGAGGGACAAAGTGTGGAGAAAGCCAGTGCGGAGAGCAAGAGTGAGACGGCACGAATTAGAGCAGTATAACAGCAGAACAGATAGTGTCTGCGTGTCAATTTAAAGGAAGCAACTGTACCAAGCTGGACTTTAGAACAGGCAAACGGTAAAGCCGTGGACCGTGGACCTTACGACATCAAGAAATAACGGTGCAGAGAGAGTTGGAAACGGGACAGTTAAGGAGAACGATAATACGGTCGAACAATGAGAACCAACGTAAGCAGCATGGGAGCTACAGCCGTGAATGTCAGCAAGGAGCAAGATCGCTTAGTCGAAACGTTTGGGACGAAGCCAGTCACCGAATTGAGAAACAGGTAGCTGAGGTCCATTAAGACAAAGCACGTCTAGGTTGAGACGCTTGCTACACCAGGAATGGAAACCAGACCCTGGCGTTAGTCCGAAAGTGTTTGGACAGGCGGGCCCACTCATAGCAAGGATCTTGCTGCGTGGCGGGATTGTGCTGAAGACCCGGTCGGCTGTTCCGGAAATTGCGCACGTAAACCAGGCGGTTGCCATGAGCATTCATAAGATCCGAAGAGGCATTGTTCGGGAGCGACCGGTCAGAGCAGACGGCGGTTGTCTGGAGCAACGCATTCCGCACCATCCAGGACGACGAGAGCGGCAGGACACCAGAAACGAGGCCGTCAGCCCGTCTGGGTACGTCCTTGAGGAAAGACGATGGTGGAACGTTTGCCTTTCACTAGACGACTTGTTACATGGACTGCGGCGTAAACCAGGCAATGGGACGGAGCATAAGTGGAAAATGAAAAGGCGTCTGGCGGGACCGGCAGGGACATAGCTAGGGGTAGGAGGTTGCGGTTAGAATGTTCAACCTAGTCTAGAAACGGTAACGCTGGGTAAGCAAGCACCACAACGGAAAATCAGATCAAAGTATTGTTACTGGTAACCGAATGAACACGTTTAATATAAATTTGGTGCGACGAACACAAAATATCGGAGTGTGTAGGGCTGTATTTATGGCAATTGGTGCATTGTACGGGGCCTTCGCGCTTGCAGATGCAGAAAAAACTGTAGCTTGTAAATAGGATGCACTTCGTTGTTCCTAATAGTTTTCTGTCAGGTTCCAGTTGGACTTTGAAGAGTGGTTGTGGTTGTCTGTCTTCGTTCAGTTTGTTAAAGACAGTTGTCGTCTTGAAATCGTTATTATTTAATGCCTAAATAATACCTGCAGCTACTTAAGGCTCTATAACCTTGAGAACGACTTGAAAGCCCTTGGTATTTCTTAGTTGGTAAGTGTAGTAATTTTGTTGCCCCTTTTTTTTTAGCATTCGAGCTTTGGTGGAGCTTTGGCTTCTTTACATCCCTTTTTTATTATTAGTGCTGGGGTAGATCCTTTTCGTTATCTGCCAATATTCAAAACCTATTGGTGTACTCTCGAGACTCAGTTCGCTGACTTGGGCTTACATTGTTTTTGGCTTTATTTTATTTATTTATTTGTTTCAGCAGAAACAAGCGTTGCAGTCGACACCGTGCAGTATTTGCTGTTGTTTCGAATGCAGTCATTAACGTAATATTTATTTCGTGCACTTCCGCGAGCTGCGAAGATACAAAAAGAGATACGCTTGGTTTCATATCGAAGAGAGACGTCGTTCGCCTTGATCGCGTTTTGACTCATTGTATAAGTTTGCTTTGAAATAAAATAGTTGTATGAAATAAACGAATTGTACAACAATATTGTTTATGGGGAAAACAGCCAATATGCTACTCTTGGGGTTATGATTAAAAAGAACACACAAATAGGTTAAATTAATGTATACGTGTAAATTAGGAATTCTATTACGAATTCATTTAAAAAAATGTATTTTTTATTTAATTTTTAAAGTTTACAGAGTGATTTTTTATATAAGTTTTTTAGATCGGATCTCCGATCTCCGGAATCGACTGATAGCTTAACTTTAAATCTTCTCCTTGAAACCTCGGCCAGGAGCTTTTTTGAAACTTTTTGAACTTTGAAAATAAAGCTTAATGCTGAAATTGTTCCTCTGCATTGTGAAATTCAAATATGCTGACCATTGCAGTTTTATTGATACGCAATAAGTTTGGTCCCCGATACGCGATCTGCTCCGTACTTACTCCCTCCGTTGGAAGATGTACGGTTACAACTATATTGGAATCGATGGGCAGAAGGGCAAGTTTGGCGACGGCTCTCTTGATTTGACCCGCAGCTGTATGGACCATAGCCGTATGACTTCGTGGATGCGCTTAAGCTGCCATCTCAACGGTGGAATATTGTCCTCCTTCAGCAAACTATGTTTCCAACCTTAATGTTAGACGTATCGACAGTAGAGACAAGTACTCGCAGCTCCATCTTTTCCAGAAGTGTTGTTGCATCTGGATCACCCGCTGAAATTAGGAAGTTAATTGCCTTAAACGTGGCCACCACAGCCGGGCACGCACGAGCGGAGGCTGCCGTGTGTGTGGAAATATACACCGTACTTTTCTACATTTTTTGTCCAAACCTTTGCAGCCAGCAATTGAATCACATTCGACCAATACACTTAATATTAATACTTGTGGCAGTCAAACAAATGCATATTCTACCGTTAATCCTGAAATTGAAACACCAAGATCCCAGTCTAATAGTCCTCTTATGGTTCAGGGTCCCGATTCCGATGTTCTTCTTCTAACCACAGCTGTAGTACTCGTAAGGAGCCGATCGAGGCTATTCATCCCTGTAGGGCATTGCTTGATTCCGGCTCCCATTTGCATCTGCTGACTTCTCGTTTTGCGCAGCAGTTGCAGCTCAAATAGATTCGTTCAGTCGCTCTAGTTTTGGGTCTCGGCGAGGCAAGTGTGCCAACTGAAGGATTTACAGTCGATATTTGCTTACAATCTCAGACATTAGGCTACTCCACGTTGCTCACCGCACTCATTACCTCTACTATAACAGACCTATTCCCCTATCTACAACACGTCGCTCGTGATTATTTACTCGCTCTTATTTACAGGCGGGCAGTAGCCTGCAGACACTTTTTGTATCGCCCCTCGTCAGAGATTGGATAAGCCCCTTTAGCGTGAGAATTTAAAAATGTGGGGTGTAAAGCCGCTAAAGAGCATTCTCGAGTTTTCTCGCATCACTACAATTGTGCATTGTTATTGTTGCTTTTCATACAATTATTACTGGATGCTGTTTCTGTACTTTTTGCCAATGTTGATTTTTTTGCTGTTGGCTGGGCAACCTTCAGCATTGATTAACATTTGACGCCATCGTCGAGCAAAAATGGTTAAATTCGCTGGCCCGCTATTTACTTTCGTGTACCGCCTACACCGCCTACCGCCTGCCAATTGTGACTTGGATAATCAAAGTGAAGATAGTCTGTATGAGGTTGTTCGGCGGTTCTGGGAGTTAGAGAGCTGCAATTAGGCATTTTGCACTAAAACCAAGGAAGAGCGTGATTGCGAGAGGCATATTGTTGACACTTACATTCAATTCCTTACAGGCGAACACTCTGTGCATTTGCCAAGCGAATTACGTGTTTATGTACACGTATGTTCAAAAGATAGATACAGTACCGAACCAAGAACAAATTCGAGTCCGAGTAGATCGTCTTTAATTGAGCTTTATTTCAAAACTGAAAGCTTATTTCTAAGTTAGATTTCTTTTATGCGATCAATCGCTCTCTTTAATTCTCTATGGTTAGTTATAAGAACTAACATTGAGTGTTTACATGTTTATATGTATATTTATATTTATATGTATGTGGTTTCTTCTTAGCTTAGCTTAAGTGTATTCTTTGTTTATATAATATGGTTTTCTTATTTTGGCTTTTTTATGGTATTGTAGTTCCTTTATTTCTTTTAGATTTTCAAAATTTTCCAGCGTGAACTGTTCAAAGTTTAGAGTGTTTGTGTATGATTGGCTTAACATATTTGTTGGGTAGTAGAATCTTTCAGAAAATTCGATTTGTTTGTTTGAAAATTTTTCGGTTAGTATTTGTATTTTGCAATTTACGAATTATATTAAGTAATTGCCATTTAGTGTGATATCTCTTTTATCACAATCTTGATGTAAAATGTTATTTTTGCTGTTTCTTATGACTATTGTTTCATCATCTATTTGTTCTATGCTTGCTTTGTTGTTTATTATAAATTTGCAATTATTGTATAGTGTGCAGCTTTTTGCTTAGTTTTAGTTCTCTTAAAATTACATTTTCTTTATATTCATATATTTTGCCGTGGATCTGGGTAATAAGTAAATTTTCTTGATCAATTTGAATGTAGTGTTTGTTAGGAATTGGAGTAATTAATTTTACGTCTGCTTTTATAAAGTTCTTAGGTAATTTGATTGCCATAACTATCATATCTTTTTTGTATTTAAGGATGCCCATTCTTATTAATTTTATTTTGTAAAAATCTATTTCGAATTTAATTATCTCTTCTTGCGTTAGGATTTGTGGTAAGAATATATTATTTTTTGCGGATGCTATATTTTCCTGTATGTAATTAATTTTTTCTTCTATATTTTTTAGTTTCTGCATTTGGTCGTTGTACAGTAGTCTCTTTATTGTTTCTTTGTTTTTCTCTTTCATTCTTGCTGTTGCAATTTGTATAATATTTCTGTCCTGTACTATTGTGTTTGCTAATTTATTTATAGTATCGTTGAAATGAGTGTTGATATGTATTTGTTTGTTTATATTTTGTATAAGTGCATGATTGTTTTTGTCTAGTATGTCTAAGTGATCAATTATACTTTCTCTGTCTCATTGTCCATTAGTCCAAAAAGCCATTTGTATATTGTGCCTACACCATTCACCAGTCCCGTCCGTTCTCTGGTATATGGTGTGATTGATTTAATTTTTGCTCTAATCAGGTTTATTTTGTCCGTGATCAATTCTCTGTCTGCTATTTCTACGTTTTATATATTATTTTCTACCTTATCCATAATGTAAGTGATCTGATTAACGTCTATAATATGTAAAATAATTTTAGTTTCGTTTACGATTTCCGTTGCTTACATGTGTATCGGCACGTATTCTGCTTCTTTCTGGATCGGGACCACTTGTAGTCTAGCATGACCCATTACCATTACCATTACCATTAGGATAATCATTGCAACGCACTGCGAATGTGGAGTTACTATTACTGACATGTTGAATTTTTTTTTTATTTTATTTTTTTTTGTAATCTTCCTTTTCTTCTTTCTCCTCATTTCTTCTTTTGCTTGTCATTTCCATTTTTAGTGGTCTCTTAATATTGCAAGGGTGAACATTCTCAAGCCCTGCATGTCTGAAATAAGGTTCGTCCTTATGTCTGAGTCGCTTATAGTTTTTTATTGGACCTTCATTTCTTTTTTCTTCATAATTTTCTCTTTTTTCATTTCTTTTGTTTATTGTTTATCCTTTATATTTATTTATTATTTTATGCTATTCTTCTGCATTTTTTTCGTTTTTTTCGTGTTCTGGTGAACATTGAATTGTCGTATGGTATCTTCTGTTGTATATGCTTATAGCAATCTGAATTTTGGTTTCTATTGAAACATCCTCATCTAGCCCGCTTACTATCTCAATTAGAGTTGAATGTAATCTTTCTATGTTAGCATTCCCTGTATGTGCATTTGGCTTTGTTAAATGTACTTCAACATCTTCCTTATTTAAAAAGTTCAATATCTGTTCTGCTCTAAATTCATTGTCCATAATTATTTGGCTTGGTTTACCAAATTTGGCGAATTGGTCTATGATAATTTGAATTTTTCTCCAATTTCTATCTTTTATGTTGTATGCTGTTGCGACCTTGGTTAGCTTGTCTATTATTGTAACAAATGATCTATGTTTGATATGAAAAATGTCTAAATGTATTGTTTGGTTTTTATGTAGTGGTGTTTCTGTAATTATGAATTTTGGTTTTATTGGGTTTCTATCGTATTTTGTTTCTCTACATCTTCTACAGTTTGATATTACCAAATTAATGTGTTCTCGTAATTTTGGGAAATAAATTTTTCCCTTAAAAGTATAAAATACTTCATTCATGCCGCTGTGTAGTGCTTTGTTTGCGTGGTAAAGTGCAATCTGTTTGTGAAGTTCTTCTTCACTTCCTATTTCTTCAACTCTTTTTGTGCACATTATAAATTTGATTTGTTTTGCGTCCCTAAAAAGGTCAATCAAAATGCATTGTATTTTATAATATATCGAGTCTGGTACCTCGGAGTACACTCCGATTTTCCCTTTTCCAATGTTGTTTTGCAATTTTTGATCAATATCCAATGCTGTGTCTGCTGGGTTTATTTCTATTATTTTTCTACCATGGCTACTGACCACGTCATCCCTTGCCGAATGGGTGACAATAATTTGCATCTTGTATTTGTTTACAATATTTTCTTTTATGAAGAAATCTATTGGCTCGTTCTCGTCTGCCGAATGAATAGTGTCTGTCATTTCTAAATTTGATTCTTCAGCATTGTCTCTTATCTACTCAGGAAATCTGCGACGTTATTGTCTTTTCCCTTTAAATACTGAATCTCGTATTCGAATTCTTGAAGTTTTAAGATCCATCTCTTATGTTTATCATTTATGTCTTTTCCCTTATATTTTCTGCTTAGGTAGCTTATTGGTTGTTGGTCTGGATTTTTGGTATTTGGAATTGTGAACCAAACAAATAGTGCCTAAAGTAGTCCACCGCAAAAACGATGGCCAGAAACTCTTTATCTGTTGCACTGTAAAGTCTTTCGTGTTTATTTAAGGTTCCTGATACAAACGCTACTGGGTGGCCCTGTTGTGCCAAAACTGCGCCGACAGCAAAATTACTTGCATCCGTTGTCACACTAAATTTTCTGTCGAATTCCGGCAATTTCAATACTGGGTGTGAACTGACAAGAGCTTTTAGGTTTTCAAATGAATCAATATACTCTGGATCGTTCTGCTTAATTGGATTTCCTTTTTGTAAATATTTAATCATTGGGTATGCAATTTTTGATAAACTTCTTATAGAAGCCGCTCATGCCCAAAAATCTCTTAAGTTGTGTTTCTGTTTTTGGCAATGGAATAGCCAGAATCTTCTTTGGATTATGCCCTCTTTTGTAAGAACATGTCCCAAAAACTCTGTTTCCTGTTTCATGAATGAACACTTGCCTGCCTGTATCTTAAAATTGTGTTCCTAGAGTTTCCTAAAAATGCTTTCTAAAGCATTCCTGTGCTCGCCCAAGGTTGTCGAAAAGATCAATATATCAAGGTACACCACATAAATCTTGTTTATGTAGTCCCTCAAAATATCATTCATTAATCTCTGAAATGTTGCGGGTGCGTTCCTTAATCCGAATGGCATTCTAACGTATTCATATAGTCCCATTGGTGAAACAAATGCTGTATTTTCTATGTCCTCTTCAGCCATCAAAATCTAATGATACCCCTTTGCCAGATCTATTGTACTAAAATATTGCGCCCTACCAAGCTTGTCCAATATTGAGCCCATCAATGGCAATGGATACTTGTCAGGAATCGTCATATGGGTGACGATTGGGTCATATGGTTTGGTACCAAACATATGGGTGAACTGTACTTGCTTCTGCTTTTTCTTATTATCCCGTTTTTTTCCATTTCTATTATTTGCCTTATAATTTCTTCCTCATTTTTTTGAGAATACCTATAAATTCTAGAGTTTATTGGTTGCTCTGTTATTGTTCTTATACTATGCACTACTGTGCTTGTTTTTGTCAACTGATCTCCCTCATTATAGAATACTTTTTTAAATTTTTTCTTTAGTGAATTTACTATTTCACTTTCCTCTGTGTTTAATTCTGCTGTGTTGAAGTCTTCTTACTTCCAGTAATCAAGCCACCTCTGGGGCCTTAGACAAGAATGGAATTTCGACATCACTTATTAGCTTAATTGTTTTTTCTTTTATGTTTATACTTTTTACATTTCTTTGGAAAAAATCCATGCCCAATAGGAAATCGTATGATTTGTCTAGGGGCAAGGCTACCCACCTTGAACGTACTTTTTGTGAATATTGGAATTCACTTGGTGCTTCTGTCAGCTGTTGGCTTCAAATTCCGACTTAATGGTATGAATGGCTTTTGTATACTTTTTTATTTTTTTATAAAGGTCTTCTTCTACTTTTTTTGTGTTTACTATGCTAATTGTGGATCCTGTGTCTATTAGAAATAAAAATCTGCGTCCCTCTATGGGTTCTTCTATGTACATTTTACGTGCGTCCGAGGCTACTGGGTAAAAAATGCTTGAGTATCTTCCTCCTCCGTGCCCTCATTATTTTCTTCTGTCAAGTCACACTAATGGCTTCTGAGGGATTGTCAGAACTTATATTTTGGCTTTGGTTCCTATTTATTTGGTTATTACTTGGGTTTCGAGGCTGTTGATAATTATTAAAATATCCCTGGTTCCGTTGTTGGTTGTTGTAATGTTGATTTCGATTTTGGTTCTGTTGTCCGTTTTTGTTTTGTTTTGTATTCTGGCTTCGTTGTCTGTTATTGTCTCTGTAGTTATTTCTTTTGACTGTCTGCTGTTGGTTTCCGTTATTTTATTCAGTGTTATTGCTTGGATTATTGTTATCTATATTTTTTCTGTTTAATAGTTTGTGGTTTAAGTTTCCGAAATTTAGGGCCATGTATTTGGCTATCTCATTCCTAACTGTCTGTACTGTTGTAAGTGGCATTAGCGAAACTGCCATTGACCCTGCTGCCAATTCCTTAATTCTTTGTATTAGTAAGGAGCTTAAAATGTTAACAAGGCTTTCGTTATTTTCGATAACCGCAAAATCTGTTATTTCTTGTACAATGAATCTCACTTCTATGTCCAGATCTCTGATGCTAGTGACCCTTAGGTTGTTGATCTTCCTTGTCAGTCCCATTTGATCCAGTCTGGGGCGATAATGGTGTCTCAGCTCCTAACTCCTTGCAGTGGTCCCATGTTGTTGGTGTGTTTATGTTGAGAATTGTTCTGGCTGGCCTTGTATTTTTGTGTTGAACACCACGCTGAAGACTTGGTCTGCGTCGTCTCCATATTCTTTTATCACCTGGTCTACCGAAGCTATGAATCCATGAAGTGTTCCCTACTGTCCAGTAAAGGTCGGAAGATAACGAGTCTCTTTTTCAATATTATTTCTTTTCCTCGTCATAGGGCTGTTGGTGTCTCTCTCCACTTGCTGATTTGTTATAATTTGGGTGAGTGCTTGAATGCACAACTAAATTTGGTTTTCTGTTGCCATTTTTGTAACTTTTTTTTTTTTTGGGAATTTTGGTTTTTAACTTTGGGGTTTGTTGTTTTTGGAAATTTTCGACTATTATCACGACTTTTATTAGGGTTTTTGAATTCCCTGTTTAATTGTCGCACTTCACTATACACACTGTATTGTCTCGACTGGTTTGTGACAATATTACGATTTTCTCTATTTAATGCCACAATCAAAGCTTGTTTCAGCCAGAAAATTTATTGTGCGGAAAAAAAAAATTTTTTCTTTTGCACTTATTTATATTTTCCGGCTGAAGGTTGTTTTATTCGAATACCGACTGCGCCAATTACGTGCTTATGTACATGTATGTTCAAAAGATAGACAGTACCGAACCAAGAACAAATTCGAGTCCGAGTAGATCGTCTTTAATTGAGCTTTATTTCAAAACTGAAAGCTTATTTCTAAGTTAGATTTCTTTTATGCGATCAATCGCTCTCTTTAATTCTCTATGGTTAGTTCCTATATCTTAAGTGTTTATCTGTTTACATTATTGGGGTCTGTGGTTCCTTCTTAGCTTAGCTTAAGTGTATTCTCTGTTTAAATAATATGGTTTCGGCTTTGGCCAAAGTGGCCAAAGTGTTCTTTGGTCCATTTAATGATTCATACTTTCTTCTTTGTTTATTTTACATTAAAGTGGATCGCAGTCCACACTGAAGGGACAATTGTGAATTATGTGTTATTGGGGTTGTGTTGCTTTTAAATTTAGGGGAAGGGGTAAGAGGGAGCAATTGTATAACTCGCGCAAGCTCACTGTAGATTTTTAAATCTAAAGCGCAAACTAGAGCGGCAGCCTCGCCTCAGAGAACAATATTCGGCCTTCATTCATGTAATAAGCCTTCATCACATGGCTCTAGATAACTCTGCGGATATTTCTTCGTGCAGGTATTTTCTGCCGCATCATTGTGTTTTAAAGGAGGATAGTACAACCTCTAAGCTTACCAATGCATCTTATGGAGAGACTCTCGTAAGGAGGTTGGACTTAGTCACTTATGAAACCAAGCCAGCTTCCTTATTGTCAGTGCAGGCAATACACCAGCTTGCTCGAGATGTGGGCTCTAATTATTCCATTGGATGAGCTAAGGACGGCATCCGGCATCATTTGTAGTGCGGTCAGGAATTTGTATCTGTAGCCATTAGATGATTCTCTTGAAGGCGGAGCTTCCAACGGTGGAAGCATTAACAGCAAAATAGAATTCCGTAGATACTTAACACTAAAAAATGTTGTTTCTTTGCCTAAATTAATGTAAGGCATTAACAGCTCTCTCTCCGTTTTTCTATGTAATCCATATCAGCCGGCAGCTGCGGTCGTTTCTTTGCGCACACTCTTCATTTCTTGATGGCTAAGCATAGTTGTCGGCCGCTATTCTAAGCGCAAATTAACAAGAAATACTATTTTTAACGGGATGTTTTAATTGGAAAATTAAGCTGCCAAAGAGTTGGCAGCGCAAACAGACGTAAACAGTGCCATCGACGTTAAAAATTCATCCTAACGCAAAAATCAAACAACACAGTAAGGGTTTCAAACGAATTATTCACGAATTAACGTAGAGAGCCTGAGCAATAAGACTCAAATGAGTTTTGATTGCTGCAATCAAAAGATAACAAAAATTGTTTTGGAAGTGTGACGACTTGGGAAATATGTATCACGATTTTCTGAAAGCAAGCGGAATATTTTGTTATGGATAAGGTCTTCTCGACCCTTCCAAACACTTTTGCAGACAGTGTGGATATCCACCGAGCAACGCAAGAGATGCCCATCCAACATTTTGCTCATTTATTGCCAGACGTATCAATTCCATTAGTAGATTTACTATCAAGACATTTCAAGCATAATCATGTACGTTTAAAAAAATTTAAAGAGTTAAGAGCTGGGATTTTCCGAAATAACCTATTGCTAGTTCCTCATAGTTGATCATTATTATGAATGTGCACCTTTTGACACAGCAAACGACGCCCAAACCGCTTTACATATTCAATCTGTCATAGGTTCAACATTGGCGCACCGATTGATACTGGATAGAGTTTTGGTAGACTCCAAAAAGAGCATATTTTAGACAGCGGATGATCAAAAACAAAGGGTCGTTGGATCAGTAAGAATTCTAATAACATGTAGACTTTATAATTTCTTGTTATAACTTCAAGACATACTTATATTGGAACGGAATTCTGGGAGTCTGGGAGTCATCGTGATTAGTAAGCTTAACTCAAAGGATCACTCCCGAATTCCATTAACTTTTTACTCTTGATTTGGAACGCAAGGTAAAGAAAACACTTCGACAAAGAAGCAGTCTATCGATTAGACTGGCATCAGCCTTTTGTTGTTCGATAAATGAACATAAGCCCATAAGATTTTTTATAAGCTATTTTAAACGAACTAATGATGAAAAGACTGATGAATGAATATAATTTATTTTATTTGTTTGAACGAAATTTGGCATCGATGCGCTAATGCATCAAATGCGAATGTTTTGAGCGACTTAATTGCAGAATGAACCACAGAACGCTCAGTTAAAGGTGCATCCGCGTGAGTACAAGAGAGAGAGAGGCGAAATAGGCGAGTTTAGATACTCACGCAGCGTCTCTGCATATATACCAAAACATTATCGCACATCTAAGGTGCCAAAGATCTTAATTATGTCTCCAAAGTTAGTAATAACTGATGGCGGCTAAGAGACCCACCAATCATAGCATTTGCATTTTTTAATTGTGATTTCGTTTTGATTATGATCCGAGTGGTATAATCACTAAACAAATTAGTGGTTTCATTCGAAAACAGTTTTTAAACTCATTATATTACGTTTTGAATATTAGTAATGAACATGAAGTCAATGGAATACACAAAAGTTCATTGAAGATAATCTTTATAAATGAAAATAATTATTCTTGATTACACAAGTAGGGTAAGTAATGATAGGTCTTCTGTGTGATATTAATGCGAAACTTATGAAAACCATTTTTTAATTTAGTTTCCACTTCATATCGTTCTGTAGATTATTTTAACGCAGCTTTAAAACGACCAATCTTATTTTCCCTGGCCGGTAGACAGAAAAACTGTATCAAAATCGCAATAACCTTTTCTTTGTATTCCTAAGAGATCCTAAGCTTCGAAGTGTTCCCAGGTATCTATGCAATTTATAGGTATGACCAAAGACATTAGAATAGCAAGATGCGTAACGGCCATACATTGCTTTTGCACTATGCAGCCACTTTTTTGGTGGCGGCTATAATTGTTCGTTCCCCGCTGGCATAAAATTGAGAGCATAAAAATCTAAAAATAGAATTCTTTTGCTTGTGTGAGTATAATCAGTACGCAAGAAAGTGTGTACACGTATGTGCTAGAAGACGATTTTCGGTTCAAAAACATTTTTGATCTAAGAAACGAATTTGATTAATGTTTTGGTCAATTTCGTTGTAATATATATATCTAATAAACTAACTAATTATTGCTTTTCGATATATTTTGCACCTATTATTTTTAAAAATATTTTCAAAAACTTTAATGTGTATTTTGGAGATATTAAACAAAATATCATATGGTGCCTTTAGTTTTCCAAAGTCCGATTGTATCGAGTAGTTTATCTCATGTTTGAAAAGCTCTGATGGAGCTGTTATTTGCTTGCTTACAATATATCCAACAAAATATATACTCGAGTTCAATGGGTACATCATAAATACAAATATGCAACCTGTTTACTGAAAAATTGAATTCTTGAGGCAGGTCAAGCGGACATAAGCACTATCTTCAAATACTTTTCCACGTCGCCATCTGAATACTCGAACGTCAATTATTCTATTATGTACACTTATTCATCTATTCCTATGATGTATTGAAATAATTATCATGTTAAGGCAATGCAAAATTAGAGTTTTTCACATAGATCAAAAGATTGAAAGTCCATAAACTTGTAAGTGTCACATTTACAATACATGAGCATTTGTGTGCACACATACAGTGGTCGACTGTCGCTATATACGAACAAGAAAGCTGCTGGCTCTAGAACGCTCTCTCGCTGGCTTTTGAAGAAAAATTCGAGAGAGCCTGGAGACAGCTGAGTAACGGGTGGGGGAACTCGACTATAGCATTCTGTCTTGTTTTTTATTATTTTTCTATTAAATTAAGTGTTAATGTGAGGTAACGAATTTAATAATAAGTAATGCCTGTGCGTATGTAGAGAAAATAAGTTAAAACCAAAGTAAAAATTAAATTAAGTAGATCCAAAAACATTATTTCTAACTGTATACAGTGTATCAACTGTTGATAAAAACTGTTTTCGCTAGGCAAATTTTCCGAATAACAAATTTAACAAATTTTATCTGGCTTAACTTTTCAGATCTCTACTCCAGAGATATTATATTAACAAAAGTAGAATCCATCCAAAAATCAAAGATACCGGTTTTAAGTCTTTGTTTTCTAAATATTTAAGGTCTCGGTTATATTTTACCTGTTATTTACCGGTTAAATTTTTTCTCTCCACAAAAAAAGTTACAAATATACAAGCGATTAACGAGGTATCTCTAAATAGTCTGCTATCTTTATATATATATGCTATCTTTATTTATATATCTATATATCACCTTGTCATCACAGTTTTACAAACTGCAGATTAACAGCCACTTACCTTCTCGAACTTACTTCCTTTGTAATAAACATAGTCGAGTTTCCCGACTATCAGATACCCATTACTCTAGTAGAAGTGCAAACGAGAAATTTCAAAATTTTCTGGAATATCGGTAGAAATTGGGGGAAAAAAAATTAAATTAAAAATAACTTCAAAATTTTTTCAAAATGTTGGCGTGTCAGTTTTGGGCGCTTTGTGGGCGTTGGAGTGGGCGTGGCAAAAGGTTTTTTGGCATATCTCTAGAAATTACAAGATACATAAAAAAGTGAAAATATATCACATTTTTCAAAAGTGTGGGCGTGACAGTTTTGTGCGGCTTGTAGGCGTTGGAGTGGGCGTGTCAAAAAGTATACGGGGTATAAGTGGGCAAAAAGTATTTTGCTACATCTGTAAAAACTTACAAGATTTATTTAAAAGTAAAAAAATATCACAACATTTTTCACAATTGTGAGCGTGACAGTTTTTTAAGGTTTATGGGCGTTAGGGTAGGTATGGTAACATTTTAAAATAAACTTGCGCTGTGTCTATAACTGTGGAGCTGCATGCTTAATCTCAACATTCTAGCTTTTGTAGTGCCTGAGATCAAGGCGTTCATACGGACAGACGCACATGGTAAGATCGACTTGGCTATTGATCCTGATCAAGAATATTTATACTTTATATGCCGTCCATAGCTATCGGAAAAACTATGCTTGAAGCCGTCTTCATTTCTAATCTTATATGTTGAAGTAGTTAAAATATAATTTACTTTATCCTAATGTAAAATCACTGTAAAATCACTGAGTTGTAAGACTCCTAAAGAGTATTATGTTCTGACTATGATACACTTTATCATATCATTTAATCTCTAATAATTCTAGAAAAAAATTAAATCTGTATATAAATTAATTACTAGTGTAATTGAGTAACTATAGTTGCCGTTTTACGTCCCAATGAAAGACGGAGCGATTATTGCGTTATAATTTTATTTGCGAAGCGAAAGGCTGCCGCTGTTGAATGCAGAATAACCATATCGTTGCGGATTCATGTTCATAGCGGCCACGAAAATATGCTGTGTTTGCCGGCTATGCAGCGACGTCTAGCATTATGCTTACTTTGCAGAAAGACGTTGCTGTCGCCTATTTTATCTGGCCGTCCGCGGACGTTAACTTTAGTTAACTACTCCTTCCTCAAGTTGGAGGCCGCCCTCTTCCGACCTGATTCCGGCAATCGCTTCATTCAATTGCCTTGTACTTCTTCTGGCCCTTAGGATACGCCAGCTCACGAGGCCAACGCCAAATAGCAGACAACATACTGAAGCCATGATAAGTGCCATCTGTTGGGGGCGATCAGCGTCGATCTCTTCCTTGAATTTCCGGATTGTCTCCAAATTGCTTTCACTCAGGCGATGAAGGTAAAGGAGGCTGAGCACGTTCTGGCTAGCGGTAACATTCAACAGGGGGAATTTTGCTACCCCTGGGGCTCGGCTCTGAACGCTATCCCGGTTGATGCAAGTAGTTTCATGAGCTCTCTCTGGCACATGAGCTGCCCGACGACAATTGACAAAAGGTGGTGCTGGTCGAAGCCGTGCAGTTCTTGACGGTGTAGACTTCGTTATTACATTCAGCGATGACGTTGTCGGTGATTCGCAGCATGGCTCCTTGGTGGCTAACGGGGAAAATAGTAATCTTTTTGCAAGCAAACTTAATCTTAGAAAACTTAATGATGAAGTGTAATGAGTTAGTGGACTGAAGCACTTTTACGGACGACACGGACATGAGGTCCCCTATGGGGGTGTTGGTGGGCTCCTCAAGCCAAACTGATTTTAAGTCTGCGTGATCGAGAATATTCGGGCTAACGATATTGAGCTTTGCAACATTAAATTTTGAAGCTCTATCAAGAGCATTCTATTTTTCACCAGCAAGGTTTCATACAAATGATTGGTGTCATTTTGCGACCCCTTTGCCGTTTTGAGAATTACGTTGACTGTGGAGGTAAGTTGATTTATATGGTCCTGAACTTTAGTGTTTATTTCTATTTGCTTATTGTTCGCGTCGATCAATCGCGCTTCTAAAAATCTACTCCTCTCTAGATCGCTAGCATCTGGTGTGCCAGCTACGACTTTTAGCACGGAACCCAGAAAGTCTAGGCTCCTGGCCACCCTGTGGTGCAAGCCTAATGCATCTAACAGATCTTGGAGGTGTGTCGTATCCACACTCAGCAAATGCTTCATGTGTGACTGTGGGAAGTGTTCCATTAGGGCGATTGTCTCAACCACTACACGCGTGTACTCCGAAAGGTTAGTGGAGTGACTTACGTAGGCAAACTCCTTCCATACCAGGATCTGTCCGTCGACGATGGGGATGTATTTGGCGCGCGAGTAGTCGGCTATGTGCGCCGAGACCAGGGACAAAGGATGAATCCGGTCCTGTGTGTGAAAATTTTACCTATATTTTTGTAATTATGCGGAGGAAACCCACCACAAAAACTTACTTAACTACTGTGTGTGCCGATGGTGTTAAGCTTAAATCTTAGTAAATCTAAACGTGCCAAGTAGCTTAAAAAAACCTTACAGCTAATATATTTAAGGGCATTGAATATGGGTGAGTCACTTCAGGTTGTCCTTATGGACCACCCTCCCCTTAATGAGGACTGTGGTCCCCATGTCCGCTTCGACAGCTCTTTCTTCGCACAGAGGCGTGAGTTTGATGCCGAGTCTTCGGTTGGATTTGACCAACAACTTCTCACCGACTTCAAATACCCTGTTTTGACGAAAGGCGTTCTCTCTGGCCCTGAGCGCTGTTTGAGCCTTTTTGATCTTATTGTAAATTTCCTCCTGTGGCTCATCGGGATGCGCTAAGACGATGTCAGCCGGCCTCCTATTGACAACCGAGTGAATCGACTTATTATACTGGGCGGTGGTGATTAACTCTATCGGGTCGCCTATTCCCTTGTCTATTTTCATGCGCCTGGCCAGTTCCACTAGTGTGCTATGGAAGCGCCCGTTGGAGGTGCTGTGCAATGGTGGAACATTCGTGATGCCAACACCAAAGTTGTTGGACAGCATAGATGTAATTGTATGCGAATTCAACGATGGTTCGTTGTCGCAGTATAGCATCTTGGCCCTTGGGAAGAAGTTCATGAGCTGAAGCAGCGCTGGCTTCAGGTCCTCTACTATCCGCGAGCTAATGGGCTGTACGACGGCAAAATTAGAAAACTTATCGATACAATTGAGGAAAAATTATTTGTCAGTAGAGAAAATGTCTATGTGTAGCATTTCCCCTGTGTGAGACGGTATTGGCGTTTCGCCAATCTCCTGCTTCCTTGGGTGCCTGTCGTACTTGGCACAGGTCCTTCAACTCTGCACAATTTCGTTGGCTAATTTAGCCATTTTGGGGAAGTAGTATTCGGACAAGACCTGCTTTACATTTTCTTGAGCTGCTCTGTGGGCCCTATTATGTTCGGAGGTCAAGATTTCCCTTCTCTCTTCTGCTCTGTAACACGATTCTTGCAGTGCCAGAATTTCGTGGCTGGGAACTTCCGAACTACTTCATCGTGTATCATTGCGAGCGTATGCAGATCGCCAATGAATGGCGTTTACGCCTCTTGGGACGATTACGTCTGTAAGTTCGTCTAACAGAGACTCTCTGCAGACGAAATTAATCGAGTGTCGCCTTTTGTTTCCGAATAAAATAAATGTATGTTTAGACGAGAGGCGTGCTCCCTCCAGTACTATCTGGTTCTGGAAACAGTTCAACGGTTTATCCGTTGACTCGATTGTGTGGGTGAGAGACATCTCACTGTGCACTGTTGCGTCGCACGAGTCAGCCTCTTTTTCTTCCAACGCATTAAGCTGTTGTCTGGATAAAGCGTCCGCTACCAGGTTCCTTTACCCGTCCTATAGAATAAACGAGCGTTGGGGTTTGATTCCGACACGGAAAAGGTTAGCGGTTGATGGTCAGTAAAGATTTTTATATCCTTGACCCCATACAGGTAATGCCGCACCTTAGCTAGGGCCCATACTATGGCTAACAACTCCCGCTCGTTAGTTGCATAGTTGGCTTCCCTGTCCTTTAACGCTCTTGAAATCATCGTTTTTGGGCGGCCTTCTGGAGCTAGGACCGCGCCTATGCCGTAAGCAGAAGCATCTGTCGTTAGATCAAATGGCTTCTTATAATCTGGGTAACTGAGCATAACGTCTTCCGACGCCAAAATGTTACGCAGTTTATGAAACGTCTGTTGCTGGGCTTCGAAAAAGCGCACCTGGATGCTTCTCGACCTATGCCTGCTGACCGTTCGCCCCTCAGCATGTCTGAGATAGGTCTTGCTATGGCAGCGAAATCTCTAATAAAACACCTGTAGTAGCTCGCGAGGCCTAAGAACGATCTAACTTCGTATACCGTCTTTGGCTCTGGGAATTCTTTAATGGCTCTGACTTTTTCTGGGTCCGTTGTTGCACCGTTACTAGTGACTATGAACCCCAGAAAGTTGACGCTTTTCTTAAAAAAACGCGACTTTTCAACAGACACCCTCATGTTTGCCTCATATAGGCTCTTTAAGACCCAATCTACATGCTCGACATGCGACTGCTCGTCCTTGGAGAAGATGATGTTGACGAATAAACATAGCAAAATTTGCCTCTTTGTTCCCGAAGGATGTCATCAATGGTTCTTTGAAAGATGCTGACGGCGTTCTTAAGGCCGAAAGGCAGTCTATTGAACTCATACTTCCCCACGTTTACCGAGAAGGATGTCTTTTCACGGTCGCGTTCGGCGAGCTGGCTTTCTGGTTCTTCACATTTTTAAAAATGTGTTCCGCACCGAAGCGGGCGCGTCTGAGCAGTCTATGTCTAAGATGGCCGGAGGCCAGGCAAAGCGATGCCTCAGCGTGCACTAGCAAGTCGAGGCCAATGATACCATCGAAATTAAGCAAATCTGCTAGAAAAAAAAGGTGCTTTTGTGTTAAATAGCGCGACAAAGCACTTTTGGGTGACATTAGTTGAGCAATGTATCGAATGCACCCTGAATGGTGTGCTAACCGGACGGACGCCACGTAGGCCCTTATGTAGCCTGGTGAAGTTTTTTGACGCGCCGGTGTCGATGAGGAACTTCATGTCAAGCCCCGCTACTCTTCGTCTGATGGCGGGTAGCAGGGACTTACCCCTAAACAATTCAGGGCGTCCGAGTCGCTCTCTCCATCATCGTTGATCTGTGCCACCGTGGCGCTGGCGGCAGCGGCGTACGATTCTGCTCCGTGCCCAGCACCCTGAGCGACATGATTCAGCCTTTGGTTCTTATACCTTAGGGCGCTCGGACGTGGCTGGCCGCTTGCTGCCATCGTTCGATGCTTGAGCGGGCTGCCTGAACCTTGAAAGCGACGGATCGACTTCCATAGGTTGCAGTGCGCTACCGCGACTTTGTTGCTCAGCACCGCGCTGACCGGGCTGGGCTTGCTGTTTGTGTTGAGTGCTAAAGTGCGGGTTCTTTGACCCGCTTGATTGCGCTTCGGCGTGCTGATTTGGTTTAGCTCGCTGATTGGCATTAGCCCTCTGCTCTCTCTTTTCCATGCCTTTCGCGAAGTTGGCCGCGAAGGCATACCTGTCGTGGTTCGACTCGACCTCTTAGGCGAGTGCCTTTGCTAAGGCTGGCTCATACGGCATGTTGACTTTATTTGTCAACAGCCATTCTGCCTGAGCTTGGCCAACTCTTGTTCGATAATATGAATCGGCCGCTTATCGCTGTAAGCGAAATCGAAACGACTTATGAAGTCGACGTTAAGTGGAGAGTCGAATGAAGCTAGTTCATCAACTGCGGTCCCTGTGACTTTGTTTCTTATGATTATGACCGCCTGGTAATGGCGCGCGGTGCCGTAGTGTGGTCTGAAGACGCGATAAGCCATGAGGGCTGCCCGTCGCCATGAAGCATATTTTTCTTGTACCCCTGTGAATTCGGGTAAGCTTTTGACGGCATCTAATGGCTCGTTACACACAGCATTGCTTGTTATATCTATATCAGAGAAACTTTCTACTACCGGTGGTACGACATGCGTTCCTGTCATTTGCTGTGATAGCAATTCGATTGTCTCTTTGGCTTGTTCTGCTAAGGCAGCAGTAACAGCCGTTTGCACCACCAGTCTGAGTTGCTCAGCGTCCATACTTGATGGTGCTGGGGAGGACGAAACTGTATGCTTTGTGGCTGGGACACGAATGCGACTGTCGCAATCGGAATCTGAGTCACTTGGCTGCTGACGGGGGTTCCTATAGCAGCTGAAGGGTGAAGACATGGGCTTCTATGTAGCCAAAGCGATGGCCCAGAACGAACGGAACAAAGGTAAACGGAAAAAAACTTATGCCCACATGCATTTCATGCGGCGCTCGTAATGCTTAGTCAACAAATAACACTCTTATGTCAACCCAGCTCTCAAGCCACTATACTTGCTTAAACTTTTTGTATTTTGTTGCTGGTGATTATTGCAAAACTACGCGTTCAATTATAATAAGTTATATTTAAGTTATAGCAGACTTAAAACACAGTTTGAGTAAAAAAGCGCTGAACTGGTTCCGCTTCCCGCGCTGCAGTCTCCGCTGTCCAGCTAACTAGCACGTTAGTCTGGCGACACGCCGCTGCCCGAAGAGCTCCCGCGGCTTCGGTCTTTAATTATTTTTTTATTTTCGCACTTTCGTGCGCCTCTGCCAATATGCTTATTGGAGAGGTGTTGGCTTCCGCACTGGTACTGATGCTTTAAGATCACCACTTGTTAGTTAGTTTTATAAATATGTGTCACTTTTGCGTGGGTAGTCACCACGAGTTGGGCGCCAGAATAAAGACTAAAACTACCAGTGAAACCGCAACACATATCGTTGCGGATTCATGTTCATAGCGGCCACGCAAATATGCTGTGTTTGCCGGCTATGCAGCGACGTCTAGCATTATGCTTACTTTGCAGGAAGCCGTTTCTGTCGTTTATTTTATCTGGCCGTCCGCGGACGTTAACTTTAGTTAACTTATATATATCTGTATATAGATATACAATGCGGTGTCGCCGACTCTGGGCTCAAAAGATAAAGAACGGGTTTGAACAGCAAAAGCTTGCTGAAGCTGAATAAAACAGCCTGAAACCACCGCTAAAGCGTTTTGTCCGGATTTTGAGCGATTTACGTAGCACCCCTTAATAATATGATATGGGGTATCAGTAGATAAATATATTATACCTTGGTAAAGCCAATCAGGAACGCCATTATATATTTGGTTTTCACGTCCCGATGAGGTTATTCTTATATCTTCTTCCACTAAAGGTGATTGTCGGATAAAAATATCATTTTTCACTACAAATATAATTGTAGTCGTATTGCCAAGCCAAGCCGCATACTGAAGACGAGTTTTTTGTACCTTTAATGAGCCTTTTAATTTTACTGGTGTGTGATGATCATTGTTTACATCATAAATTGTATAAAATGCAGTAAATGATTTCTGAAAATTCTACGAAAAGAGTTTGTTTATAATTAAAGAGTACTATTTAGCAGATCACTTACTTTTTTTACATTATGCGTGAACAATACATATTTTAGATTGTTGGAACATAAATATCCTCGAACATTTAGTTGGCGAAGGGTGTGATTTGTCACCAATACTTTTACTAAGTTTGTGGTTGTATCGAAGACTGATAGACTTCCATCATCTGATTGAAAAACATACTTCTGAGTCGTTACCCAAGAAGAAGGTAACCTTCTAGGTGTTAACTCTCCTTGCAAGTATTCGTCTAATATCATTCTGCGACCCGACCAATACAGAAGTTCATCAACATATCTATAAAAATAATGACAGAGTACATCATTTATTTATTTTAAATTGAACCATTCAAATATTAAGATAATATTTTTAAGTTAAATCTTAATATAAAAAATATCAGAAAGGAAAAGGGAAGGGTACGACTCGCTTGTTGAGCCTGACTTATATCAACACAAAAAATGTAGTTCGACAATTAACATATTAAAGCTCTCAGTCTGAATGACAACATACGGATTTATGGGATTTATGCTAAAGGAGTTCCTGGACGGAAAGATGAAATCCTGTAATAAGTGATGTTAAGGTCTATTATCAGCGGCGTCTATCGCCTATCGCCTTTAACGTTTTGGAAATGTAATGAAATAGTGTATAAACAGTTTCACACTTGACAATGTTATCAAAATTTTAAAGTCACATTGAAATAAATATAAGTAGCGGAGTTGTTCAAAAGCAAATTTAATTAATTGCATGCCCAACAATACATAAAAGAAGAGACTATGCGAGTATATTGATAATTGTAGCAACAGATAGCGGCAGAAAATGATGAATACATATACATATTAGACATTTAGATTGTGTTATTTGGCTATGTGTGAAAATTTGTTAGCGATCGTGTGTGTATCATGGTTTCTTTCGTGCAGTTCGGGCATGGGGAGGTTATTTTTTTTTTTAAGTTTAATGAATGGTATCCTCATGTAATTCTTTGTTTAACTTCTGCTTAATGTCTTGGGCAATTTGCGAAGCTGTTATTCCAGGCTTAAGCATCACCGTCTTCAAAACATCCCGTTTCTCGCGATCGGACAGTTTTTGGTGCCTTCCAGAACGTGGTTTTGACTTAATAGATCCGGTGGTATTCAAGTTTTCAACCACTCTTTGTACAGAAGAGTGACTTCTGCCTACGATTTTGTCAATTTCCCGCAATGATTTTCCCTCATTACGAAGTTTGACAATTAATTTCCTCAAATCGGGATCAATTTCTTTTTCCTTCCTGCCCATTACGATTTTTTTTAATAGAATGCCAAAATTCACTTAAACAACGAGGAATAAGAAGTTTCTTGTGCTTTTATCACCGTTATTTGTGGTCTTACGGTCTAAAAAACTGCATAATTGGCTTTTACAAGTACCATTTTCAGTTTGTACGCATACTTTTTCTTGTGCCATATCCCATGATATAATATATATGCCATATACCTTAATAATTTTTATAAAATAAGTTAAGTACTTAAGAAAGCCTTCTGATATTATTAATAATAAATGTGTTTATAACATAAAAAAATGAAGTCGATATCATTTATATAAATATACATTTTTTGCCATCAAAGTTATGCATTAAGTGAACGCATACTTTTTCTGGCAAGTGTCTATGCCTGCCTGTAATCCAACTTTTAATATCGTTCAACGCCCAGGATCCAACATGTCGCGATCTCATCGATAATGATTAAGAAAGGGGTACATTTTATGGAACACAGCTCTATATCTTTTAACAGTGTGTACGTGTATATAGAGACATATTCATTTCTTCATACGACATATTCACTCTTCATATAAAAAAGCTAAAGCCGATCTTTTGGAAAGCTTCGCTCTCCAAAAGCCTCATAAATAACATTCCCCCAAGATACGAACCGCTTAACGGTAACGAGCTTAATGATCTGTTAAGCTTGACATATAAAGCTAAGTAGAACTTAAAAGGCTTATGTTAATCCTCTGTAAAAGGTTTGCTGGGCCGAAGGAATACATTTGTAAATTAGTTCTTAACTGACCTCTGGTGAAACTTATTCAAATAAAGATCATAAAAAGGAAAATATATTTTTTTTTCATTAAATATATCACCAAAAAAGTTTAATGGCGCAGTCGGTAGGATACTGAAAAAAAAGTCCTAGTAAACTCGTTATCCTTTGACAATCTAGTGAAAAGAGGAAAACTTGTACGACCAAGTAACCTTTTCTAATTGTACCCGCGAATTGGCCGCAACAAAGTGATTTCGGTTCGTTTAAAGTGACTAAAATCGGTATCCGCACAAGAACCTGTGCGATCGGAGTTAATTTAAAGACCTAATTTTGTGGACCGCTTCGTGAAGTGAGACCTCCACTAAGGTGTAATACAATTAAAAGGCGCACAGTGCAGTTCACTAAGACATAAGTCTCGACATACTGTAGCAGTCTGTGAAACAAAAACAGTAGCCCACTAAAATCAAAAGTGCGACCGCTACTATTGTATAAAACAATAAAAAGTTAAAACAGTGCAGTTCACTTAAGGCATAAGTCTCGACATACTGCAGCAGTCTGTGAACAAGAACAGAAACTAACTTATAAATAAAACTAAAATGGAATTACCAGCGGAAAATATGACTCAATTACTTCGGCAAATACGCCAAGTACCGAAATTCTCTGGAGACCCATCAAATCTCAGCTCGTTCATCAGACGTATCGAATACCTGTTGAACTTATACCCTTCAAACGACGCTCGATAGAAGGCGGTTATATTTGGAGCCATCGAACTTCAAATTGTCGGAGATGCGGAAAAGGTTACCCAATTTGGAATGCACAACGAATGGACAACTTTAAGAGACGCCCTAATCACGGAATTCAAGACTCAGACGCCCTTGGAGGAACTACTAGGAAGATTGTATCGCACACCTTTTAAAGGTAACTTACGTCTATTCTGTGAACAATTAGAAGATAAGTCCAGTGTAATTATAAATAAGTTAGCATTAGAGAATGACCGAAATAATATGGTGGTTTATACACAAGCAATGGCAACCACAATAAAAAATACAATTCAACGCTCACTCCCCGATAGGTTGTTCATAACCTTAGCGAGGTATGACATTTCAACCGTTCAAAAATTAAGGCAAACCGCCCAACAAGAAGGTCTATACGAAGACCCAATTTCAAAAACATTCGATAGTCAGTCAAAATTTAACTCAAATTCACCTAACACCTATAAACATACATTAACCAAATCAAAAACACTCACCCCAACCAACGATTCATTCGCCCCTTTATTCCATTAAATCCCACACAGACCAAAAACACTAACGTAAACAATAAAACCCCTTTTAGACAAATTCCTCCGACCAGACAACAGCAACTTAATCAGTACAGAAATTTATACAACGGATTCAGAACAGACTTACTTCAGGACCGTCACGACACCCGAAACTACTATCAGCCCCCCCAACAACCAAGAGTGCCAAATAAGCGTCTTAGAGAAAGCAGCGAACAATCGCGTATGCAGACAAATGAAAATTTTCACCAGCATGAATTAGATTACGATAACGAAACTGAACACTACATTAATAACGACGAACAGTTTCACGAAGATCAATTACAGAATACTCAGACAGAATTGTTTACAGATCAGCAATATCAACAAGCTGAAAATTTTCCAATACCAGCCTGGGATCCCACCAATACATAGAGATCATGTTTAATAACCACAGATATAGATGCATAGTTGATACTGGCTCTTCGATAAACTTGATGAGCTCAAACTTTTTCAATCTTCAAGTTAAAGATAAGCAAATAACTGTCCGAAATATGACAGGCTATTCTAAATTAAATAAATATGTAGACCTTCCAGCCAACGGTCTTTTTCAACAAACGCAAAAATTCTATATTCATTCATTTTCACCTTATTATGATATTCTGTTAGGAAGAAAAATACTAATGGAGAATAACGGTTTAATAGACTACTCTCGGAAAGAAACAATAATTAACGAAAGAACATTCATTCACAAAGAACTAGATCCATGTGATGACAACTCTTCGGAAAACTTTAATGCACTCTTACAAGAAAACAACTTTACATCAGAAATAAACTATGCCATGGACAACAACATAGACTCAGAACACACATACAGACTAGAACATTTAAATAGTGAGGAAAAATACAGACTTACAAATTTATTAAAAGAGTTCAATGACATTCAATATTCCAAAAATGAAAACCTTACATTCACAAGCATAATACGTCACGATATAAAAACCTCTCATGAAAACCCAGTTTACAAAAGACCATACTCGTACCCGTTTTCCTACGAAGCAGAAGTAAATAAGCAAATTGAGGAAAAGTTAAAACAAGGCATTATACGCGAAAGCGACCCCCCTTATTGCAGTCCATTATGGATTGTCCCCAAAAAGATGGATGCCTCTGGCAAACCGAAATTCAGGTTGGTCGTGGACTATCGAAATCTAAATGAAATAACAATAAATGATAAATTTCCGATTCCTAACATGGATGAAATACTAGGCAAATTAGGAAAATGCCAGTATTTTACTACAATTGACTTAGCAAAAGGCTTTCATCAAATCGAAATGGACCCTAAGTCTATACCAAACATGGTCACTATGAGTACACTCGCATGCCATTTGGTTTAAAAAATGCTCCTGCAACCTTCCAACGGTGCATGAATTACGTCCTAAAAGACTTCATAAATAAGCATTGCCTTGTTTATTTAGATGATGTGATCATCTATTCAACATCTCTGAACGAACACCTAGACTCACTGAGGAAGGTTTTTTAGAAACTTAAAGAAGCCAATCTTAAACTCCAATTGGACAAATGCGAATTTTTAAAAAAGCAAACAAATTTCTTAGGTCATATTATAAGTCCAAAAGGCATACGACCTAATAAAGAGAAAGTTAAGGCAATCGAAAAATTTCCTCTCCCAAAGACATCAAAAGAAATCAAATCTTTCTTAGGCTTATGCGGATACTACCGTAAGTTCATTCCAGACTTTGCAAAGATTGCAAAACCTCTGACAATATTTCTAACAAAAAGAAGCTAAAATAGACACAAGAAACGAAGAATACAATAAATCATTTGAAAAATTGAAAACACTCATAATGAACGACCCAATTTTGATTTGCCCCGATTTCACAAAAACATTTCAAGTCACTACTGACGCTAGCAATTTCGCCATAGGAGCCGTGTTATCACAAGACAATAAGCCAGTAAGCTTTGCAAGTAGAACATTAAATGATCATGAACAAAATTATAGCACTATTGAAAAAGAACTACTAGCAATCGTTTGGGCAACCAAATATTTCCGCCCATATCTATATGGAATCCCCTTTGAGATTGTGAGCGATCACAAACCCCTTGGCTAAATAATATTAAAGAGCCTAACATAAAATTACAACGTTGGCGAATTAGACTTAGCGAATATAATTTCAAAAACAAATACTTAGAAGGTAAACTTAATCATGTAGCAGACGCTTTATCTCGCGTCAAAATTGAAGAAAACATGGTAGGCGAAGAAGAAAATATTTCAACAGCAGCAACAATACACAGTTCATCAGAAAGCAACGAAACCTACATTGAAATTACAGAAAACCCCATAAACTATTTTGCAAGACAAATTGAATTTATAAAAGATAGCGTAGACCAAGTAGAGACAACGAAATACTTTTCCAAAATAAAACTGACCATCAAATACACTGACATGACCCTGACAAAAGCAAAAGATATCCTTAATAAATACTTCTTAAATAATAGCAGTGTTATTTACCTGGAAAACGATAAAGACTTTTTAGTTTTTCAAAAAGCATATCGAGAAACCATTAACCCACATAGTAACGTGAAAATTTTGAAAAGTATCATAATGTTAAAAGACATAAAATCTTATCCTAAATTTAAAGAATTCATTATTACTCAACATTCTAAATAGTTACACCCTGGTATTGAAAAAATGATACGATTATTTAAAGAAACTCACTATTTTCCCGATTATAATAAACTAATTCAAAACATTATTAATGATTGTGAAGTCTGTAACCTTGCAAAGACAGAACATAGACCAACAAAACTAGTTTTCGAAATAACTCCAGAGACAAATAACCCACGCGAAATTTATGTTATTGACTTTTATGCTATTGACAACGAACAGTATTTATCTTGCATAGACGTTTATTCAAAATTTGCTTCACTTATTAAAACAAACAGTAGAGATTGGTTAGAGGCAAAACGAGCCCTTACTAGAATTTTTAACGACATGGGAAAACCACAGAAAATTAAAGCAGACAAGGACTCCGCGTTTATAAGCACTTCTTTAAAAACTTGGTTAAACAACGAAGACATACAAATAGATATTACCACAAGTAAAACAGGAATAGCAGACATAGAACGCCTTCATAAAACCATAAATGAAAAAATCAGAATTATCAATACTGAAAACAATAGAGAAAATAAAGAAACACGAATGGAAACAATTTTATACATATACAACCACAAGACTAAACATAACACAACCAGACAGATACCGGCTAACATCCTTCTTTACGCAGACACACCTACTTATGATACCCAGATGATTAAAGAAATGAAAATCAAAAATCTTAACAAAAAACGACAGGATTTCGAAATCGACACAAAATTTAGACAAGCACCCTTAACACGCGTAAAATCAAAGAATCCCTTTAGAAAAACAGGCAGAATAGAACAATTAGACGAAAAACATTATAACGAAAATAATAGAGATCAAAACGTTATTCATTATAAAAGCAAATTTAAAAAGAAAAAGAAAGTTAATGACAGCAAATACTTGCAGCAAACCGACACCTCCCAATCATCGGACTCATAATCACCATAATAACTTGTATTGCGACACAAACTACAGCAGGAACAATCGAAATCAACCCAATAGAAAACAATCAAGGATTTATCTTGTTTGAATCTGGAACAATACAAATCCCCATCACCTTTATGCATCACTGTCTCACCATAAATATTACAGAAGTTGAAGAAACAATTAATAGTATAATTAAACAATGCCAAGAATTTAAAAATGTCACACAAATTAAATATTTAACCGAGAAAATGGAAAGAGAAATAAATGGCATACGCATCTCAAAACGAAACAAACGAGGACTGGCTAACTTTGTAGGTTCCACATTAAGATATCTTTTTGGCACACTAGACGAAGACGACAGACAACATATTGAACAACAAATTTCGACTCTATCACAAAACACAGTACAGGTTAGCACTCTAAACCACGTTATTGACAGTCTCAATAATGGCATAGAAATAATTAACAACCAGTCCAATTCTTTGAAAAAGGAACAAAAATTGAATTTATTAATATTTAATATTGAACATTTTACCGAATATATCGAAGACATTGAAATGGGTTCACAACTAACACGACTAGGAATATTTAATCCTAAACTACTAAAACATGACAATATTGGCAACATTAATTACAAAAATCTGATAAACATAAAAACTTCCGCTTGGTATAACGTACCTACTAATGAAATATTCCTAATGTCCCACATTCCTATGAATTCAATTGAACGACCAACTTTCATAATTGCACCTTACCCCGACAATAATGGCCAAATTATTAAGGAAAATATTGAAGGCAAATTCTACTCACATAACAACTATATTCTAAATACACTAACAAAGAATATTGTCAAAGACCATTGCATAACTAACATAATAAAACACGAAACACCAACTTTTCAAAAATATCGTAAACAATCCTATATTCAATACATTAAACCAAATATACTTATAACCTGGAATATGACCATAGAAAAACTTTATCACAATTGTAACGGTCAAGAGATTTATATTGAAAATAATAAAATTATAAAAATATCCAACTGCACAGCAGAATTAAAACAAATTACAATATCTAATAGTATTCAACAATACACAAATGTAATATTTATTGAACACAATGTAACAAAAATCGAATCAATGTCACACATAGAAATTAAAGAAATGATTTTGTTAAACAATAAGAGTAACACAATTTACAGAAACATACTAATAATCTTCATATCTGTTTTAGTTTTAATTTACATATTTTACTTTTATATGAAATGTAAAACAGCGCCACACAAAATTATTATCTCTTACCTAAAACCAAGTAAAACCACTAACAAAAATATCGAAAAAGAAACAGAAACAAAAACAGAAATAGCTGAAATTGCAAATCCAGTACCACACTTATATCCAGAAATAATCGCTTGAGGACAAGCTAATATCTAAAAGGTGGGGGAGTGACATATTCATTTCTTCATACGACATATTCACTCTTCATATAAAAAAGCTAAAGCCGATCTTTTGGAAAGCTTCACTCTCCAAAAGCCTCATAAATAACATTCCCCCAAGATACGAACCGCTTAACGGTAACGAGCTTAATGATCTGTTAAGCTTGACATATAAAGCTAAGTAGAACTTAAAAGGCTTATGTTAATCCTCTGTAAAAGGTTTGCTGGGCCGAAAGAATACATTTGTAAATTAGTTCTTAACTGACCTCTGGTGAAACTTATTCAAATAAAGATCATAAAAAGGAAAATATATTTTTTTTCATTAAATCTATCACCAAAAAAGTTTATTATATATAGATGCCTCCTTTATACATCCAAAGTAAATTTATTATTAATTTTTTTAAGCTATGATCATAAGTCGCACTTCACCGGCCTGTAAATAAACCAAATTTAACGTAAACACAGCTTCCTCTTGACCGAACTTAACGTAAACACAGCTTCCTCTTGGTGACCAAACATATTGCGTATCAATCAAACTGCAATGGTCAGCATAATTGAATTTCACCATGCAGAGAAACAATTTCAGCATTAAGCTTTAATTTCAAAGTTTCAAACAAGTTCCTGGCCGAGGTTTCGAGGAGAAGATTTAAATTTAAGCCATCAGTCGATTCCTAATAATTGGTGATCAAGTCGTAAAAAACTTATTGTAAAAATCACTCCGTAAACTTTAAAAAAGAATTAAAAAATACATTTTTTTATTTAAACTCCAACCGACTAAATTAATTTGCACACTTTGTCAATCAATCATTTACGGAAGTAATGTGATGTGATGTGACAGTAAAACCTAAAAATTCAACACATTCTTCGAAGAATTTGTTTTTTTCTGGAGCCACTCTTATGTTAGCTTGACACAGGCATTTTATAACTGTGATTGTGGCGGCTTGTGGGCGGTAGAGTGGGCGTGGAGTAACGATTTTTGACAAATCGATAGAAATTTACAAGGCTAATAAAAAAATGAAAAGATATCGAAACATTTTTCAAAAGTATGTGCGAGACAGTTTTTGGCGGTTTGTGGGCGCTAGAGTGGGCGTAGCAACATTATTTAACAAACTTGCGGTGCGTCTACAGTGGCTCACAGCTTATTTCAACCAGCGTCTATCTGAAACTTCAACGGTCTGTAAAGCTAAACTACAAATTTTATCAAAAAAATTTAAAAGCAACATATTTCTTGTATGTTTCAAGATATAATTTACTAACTTATTTTGATTTTAATTATTTTTGTAGTATTTTTTTAAGAATTAATAACGAAAATGTACCTCAAAACAATGAAACATATTCTTTGAACCAGTTTGTAACATTGGTATATGATCTTGAGCTTAAAACTATTAATTTTTTTTAAAATTTTGTGTTACCTTGTTCTCAACAACCATTTAAAGCCTATTCGGATCCATTAATTTTTGGGTTAGTTCTGGGATGATTTTAGCCTATTCCTCTACTAAAGCAAGAGCTTTTATGAAAACATTTTAAAAATGGACATTCTATTAAACTATGATGAGCTCAAGTAACAGTAACTCCTAAAGCTAATAAAATATCTGTATTTAATAAAGGAACTTGAAATGGGTTAAAAGAAATAATTCCTAAAGGAGGTCATGAAGCTCCTAATTCACGTGCTGGGGATAGTCTTTTATGAAAGAATGCTCAAAAAAATCTTACAAAAAATAAAAATTTCTGATAAAATAAATAAAATTATTCCTTGTCGTAAACCAATAGTTACTGCGTAAAAATGAATTTTGAATTAGAGGTACTTAATTCTATTGAATCGACTTAGAACAGAGAAGCTTATCCGACTAACTAAGTCGGGACTATTAAATTAACCACGAATAAGATTACTTAAGACTGTTCCAAGCATCGTAGCTAGGGAAGGTAAGTTAATTACCATAATTCTACTGGATTAAGGAAATAACAAAAACTGTGGCACTTCCAGAGAGGAAGGCCAGGCCTGGCTTACCACCCTAAAAATCGGAAGGCTGTGAGCTTTCATTAAGAGTGGGGGAATTCGATTTTAACGCCGCGTAAGAATAAGGCTGTCCAGTTTGAAAACTGGGTTATTGTTTGATCCAATGTTACCGTAGTATTTTCAAAAAAAAAATGTTTATATATGTGATGCAGTGGAGTATTGGGAATTTCCGTTTTCTGAAATGAATGAAGCTTTTCCACTAGTGGGTCTAGTTGTTTGTCTATCGAATTTTAGTGTTTGACAAGTTCGAGCGATTTTTGGTCTCATGTGTGGAAAATAAATTATTAGTTTCAAATGGTTAAGCGTTTCGCCAATATCTCGATGGCTATTTTTGGTATGATAATCAATAATGACTGAATTGTGGTCCTCTACTGTTGTAATGTCAATAAATATAAGCTTATTAAGATTTTTAAGGTATTTGCTATAAGCTTCCTGTATAAATTTGAAGATCTCCTGGGAAGCTAGAATTGCATACGTTTTATATGGTTTTAAAAAGTTTTTTAAGATTTTTGTGACGTTGCCCAAATTAAAGTTCAGTTCGGAAATAGTTGTTCTTTTCCGGTTTTTGAATAAAATTGCTACTGTAGTTTTAACCTGATCATCTAGTTCGAGTAACTACAATATATGTAGTTTAAATACGTTTATATTGTTAGAGTTTTAGGAAATTTTCTCCGATGGCATGTTACATTAGTCTTTACTGTGATGCGGCTTAAAGCATCTGATACTACATCTTAGGGTCCTTTCTTGTATACAACGTCGTAGTCATATTCTAGAAGCTACAGTTTCCAACGCACTAATTTGGAATTTGGTTCCTTAAAGTTTATCAGCCATTGTAGTGGTTTGTAATCTGTCACTATTTGGAATTTCTTACCAAACAAATGAGGGAGAAAATATTTTTTGCCCAAATAATGGCTTACATTTCTTTTTCCACTTTAAAATAGTTTGTCTCCCTATCTGACAGTGTTCTGTTAGCAAATGTTACTTGTCTGTCAGATCCTAGGGTACTTTGCGATAGCACAGCACCGATTGCTACATTACTAGCGTCAGTGGTTAAGGTGAATGGTTTTTTTTAAGGTGAATGGTTTTGATAGGGGATATTTAAATGTTGAAGTTCTTAATAAACGATTTGAAATGTCGACAACCGCTAATAATAAAAATGTTAATATCATGTCCTCCTTTCTTTCTTCGAAAATAGATAATAGTGCCATGTGGCAAATGGGATGTTCGTTGAGAGCAGTTGAGATAGATACTGGATTCTCTAATGTTATTTTGTTTTTTTTTTCCGGAATGATTTTAGGGTTTACAAAAGACTTCTCCGCCCCTTTATCCACGAGAAATTTTAATTTTGATAAAGCATAATGTACGTAGATCCTAATTTAAATGTACTCATGTATTCTGTTTGTGATGTGAGGCACTTATCTGATAATGCTTGTCCTCATGGAAGTTGTGTAAGGTATTATTATTGTTGGGAAATGTACGGCCAGTAGTTGTCTCTCATTTATGTGTTGCCTCCGGATATAAATGACCATTATAATTATGATAATCGTTGTCAACGCTAGAGCCGAGTGTCCGCTTGCCGTGTGGAAAATCAAGTCATCAATGTGTGCTGTTGTTGTATCTTTACCACAGCAATCTTCGCTAGTTTTAATTCCTCCACCGTAAGATGTGACAGCTGTTGCGATTTTCCTCTCAGCTTTGTTATGAAGCGTAATACATACGCCATTACTCTAAGAAGTTTGTCGATCGATGAATACTTCGATAAAAGATGGTTTTGCAGATATTCGGATTTTATCAATGTGGATACCACAACAATTTTCGATTCCTTTTGAGTGGGCCAGTGTTGTGCATCTATAGATAGCCAATTGGCCCTCTCCACCAAATTTCACAGATTTTAAGAGCTTGCGGTGATATCCCTCTTGAAGCCACGTCTGCTGGATTTTCTTCCGATTTAACGTAATTCCATTTGACATTGGGAATTAGTTTATTGATATCTTCCACTCTAGTTCTGACGAACTTATCTTTGCTGCGCTTGTTCTGTATCCAAGCAATAGTAATTTGCGAATCACTCCATGCATGCGTTGTAATCTTGTTGCTCCATATAGCCTGCACTTTCGCTAATAACTTTGCTAGTAAGTGCGCAGCACATAATTCCAACTTTGGAATTATTTTACTGTTTTTTATAGGATTTACTTTGCTTTTTGCTGCTAGCAAAGTAACTCTGCCGCCTACTTTTGTATACACAGCCGCTGCATATGCTTTCTCTGATGCATCGCAGAATCCATGTAGCTGTATAATACCTTTGGAACATCCAGTCCAGCGTGAAATGCTAATTTCTTCTAAATCTGAAAGACCTTTAGCATATTCCATCCACCAGTTTGCTAAGTTGGATTCCAATTCAACGTCCCAAGTCATCGGTAACTTCCACAGTTCCTGAATGAAACATTTGCCTTGAATCGTTACAGGTGCCAACCATCCTAGTGGGTCGAAAATTCTGGACAACTGTGATAACACTAACCGCTTTGTTATGCGTGTTAGCATTGGGTTTTCTGCCGAAAACGTAAATGTATCCTTCTTCGGATCCCATTGAAGTCCTAAGGTTTTGATCGATTCATTCTCCTCAATGCAGATTTTCTCCGTAGCACCGTCGTCCTATATGTCGGCTAAAATACGTTCGTCATTTGCAACCCATTTTCGCAGATGCATGCCGGCCTTCTCCATCACTCCATCGTTGACTGAGGTCATCCATATAAAAGTCGTCTCTTATTGTTTCTGCTAAGACGCTATCCTCTTGGCAAAAGCGATCTGCCAACTCTCGTAGACATCGGACTGCTAAGAAAGGTGCTGCCGAGGTGCCATAAGATACGGCTGTTAACTTAAACTCACTGATCGGCAATTTTGGATCATCTCTCCATAGGATATATTGGTATTCTTGGTGTTTCTCAGCAACCTTTATTTGGCGATACATTTTTTCAATGTCAGCTTCCATAACATATTGCCACTTGCGCCACTTAATTAGAATATCGAATATATCCTTTTAAGTCTTAGGACCAGCTATAATAACGTCATTTAGGCTTAGTCCATTTGTCGTCTTTGCGGATGCGTCAAAAACTACTCGTAGCTTCGTAGTTAAGCTTCCAGGCCTGATGATTGCTTGATGGGGTAAATAGTATTTACCTTGACCCGTTGTCTTTACAGATTCCATATGTCCCATCTTAAGGTATTCTTTCATGAATTCGTTGTATGCAGCCCAGTTCTTTGGGTTTCTTTGAAACTTCTTTTCCATTTGCATAAGCCTTGCCATTGCCTGTTTGCGAGAGTCCCCCAGCTTTGCCTCTTGGTGGAATGGAATTGAAACCACAAATCTGCCTTTCTCGTTGATGACAGTTGTTTCTTGGAATTTTTTTTCGCATTCTGCATTGTCTGTAATCAGGGGAAATAGATCCACACCTATCACCATGTCAATTCTGCTTGGCTCGTTGAATCGTGGATCTGCTAGCCTGTAGCCCTCTTTGTTGATATCAATATCAAACTTTTTGCTGGGAAGGGCTCTATGGAGTGTTGGTAAAACCAATGCTTCCGTTGATGCTTTGAAGCTGCTTGGAATTTTTGGTTTGATCGTCAGGTGGACACTATTTTTTGATAATTAAGTAGTCTGGGAGATACCTTCGACCTCTATAGTACTCCTTACTCTGGGAATCCTTAATATTTGTGCTGCTTCCTCTGAAACCAGCGTCTTCTGGGATACACCGTCAATAAGCGCCCTTCACTAAAACAACAGCTGTAGCCAATAGTGTGTCTTGGCCTTGCTTAAGGCTATTGCTGTTGATACTGCGTTTTGTGTCTTCATGAAGAAGGCTGTTGTGTCTTTTGGAGCATCGATGCATGTAATTTCCTTTCTGCAGTCGATAGCATTATGCTTTCCAAAGCAACTAAAGCACATGCTGTTCTTTTGAACGAATTATTTTCTTTTTTCGATTGATTGTGCTCTGAATTTGAGACACTTTATCATATCGTGGACATCCTAGAGCAAAAGGCACACGATCTAACTTGCACTTTTCTTGTAGCAAGCTGAGCGGTATTTTTGGTAATGGCATTTACTAAGTTGTATTGATGCTCAATAAACTCCAGTACATCTTGTAAGGACTGTATAGCTCTTGCCTTTTTACATGCTGTTCATACAGCTGCACGGCTTCTGGCGAAAATTTCCGCAGCAGAATTTCTGCTAAAATTACGTCAGCAGAGCTTCCTATTTTTCCTTTTTGCTTTATGATGAATATGCTCTCGGTCGCAGTATCCAAAAACTTCCCTAAATTTTTCTCATCATGGGACAGCAAGCACTCCAGTTCCATTAATTTGTTGAAGTGTTGGGAGAATATTTTTCTGCTATTCTCATAGCGTTTGCAGATAAGCTCCCACGCTGCTGCATAGCTAGCCGCTGATCCCGTTATCAAATGGCTAACCACCATTTGAGCTTCTCCTTTTAAGCAGGCTCTTAAATATCCCAGCTTCCTTGTGTTGCTGAGATCCTTCCTGTTGTCTATTACTTCAGAGAACAGCTCGTAAAATGTTGGCCATTGCTTCGCATTTCCATTGAACGTTGGAAGGTCCACTTTTGGGAGTTCTAGCACGTCGTAGTTGGAACTTTTGAACTGTTCCAACTTCCTCTGAAGTACCATCTCTAGTGCGGCAACATCAGATTGCAGAATGTCTGCCTCATCTTGATCAAAGGCAGTTCTGTCATTCTTGTTTTCAAGCAGTTTCAGTGTGTCCGTCACGTTGGACCAAAGACTTTTCATCATTGCCAGCTGCTTGACTAGTTCAATCTCACTTGAACTATCCAGGGTTTCGTAGATTAGGCTTATCTGTTGTCTCACCCTGTCCGCTCTTCTGTCCACCAGTTGAACCAGATTATCAACTGGACTGGAGCTCCGATCTGATGCGGTATCAGATAATTTTGATCCACTTGGTATATTTATTTCTTCAAGTCTTTCTACCTTTAATTGCGACTTCTTGTAGGCCTTGACAGCATCCATCCATTGTTGTTAGTAGTAAATTGGTCTACCAATGCTTCTATTGCTGGTATAGATGCCTTGTCCTTGATGGCTTGCAGTATTTTGTTCTGCAGCTCTCCTTGGTCTTTCATCAATTTCACAGATCTTTCCGACAACATCTTGGGAAAACAATCACTGTGACTTGTGCTTTCTGCTTGTATTCTTTGGCGTGATCAGTTGGAGGATTTTTTGATTGGTCGCCCAGTTGACCTAGCTGTGCCTCGACTCATAGCTGATTGATCAGCCAAGGAAAAGCAAAAACACAATGTTTCACCTTATAGTCCTAGTACTTTAAGGCGTTGTCTTTTATTCTGTGTTTCTTACCACTGGTGGGGGAAACAACAGAATCACTCGAATAACCTTGCTCTTTTTACTTTGAAGCGCTGGTTTTTTTCTTCTGTGTTTCTTACCACTGGTGGGGGAAAACAACAGAATTTCTCGAAGGACCAAAATGCAGCTCTTGTAAGACGCTGCAGTCTGCGTTGGTCAATGCAGCTGATATTTGTCTTAAATCTATGTTTGTGGCCTATGACCGCGCTAATCACCTCCCGCGTGATCATATCTCTTGACACTTCGGCAATAGACCACTGCAATCGTACTTATCTGTAGTTGCCATTTATGCTGTCCCGTGACATGTTTATTGCAGCCCTTAAATAGAAAATATTTATAGTTTGTCTACTTATCATGTCTAAACACTTGTTTAGACAACGATTGTATCCTTGGTTCTCGTATTGATAGTTCTTATAACTATCTAGTTGCCTGTTTTGAAACTTGTTTTTGCTTGGCTTGTTTGCGTTCTCCATAAAATAGGTATTCCGTTATTTTAGTACCAAATCGTACGCCTCTTCCAAATTTTCTGGCCTCATAGCCCTTACTGTACTACCTAGCGGACCATCGATTCCGGTGATGAATGATTTTAAGCAGGCCTGCGAAACTGACATCTTTTTAATTTTGCAATTATTTCTCTTTACTCTGAGTCTACCAACCTAAATAGTGTGAGCTTAATCTTAGTTATCTGATCATATAGTTTCTGCAAGGGCAATCTCTTTTAATGTAAATTAAATAATTCTGCCACCAATGTAACCTCATCTCTTCTATCCCGACAATGAGCAATCAAAGCCACCTTAATTTTATCCCCGTTTAGAGATGCTCCTGAAGCTATAACTGCCTCGTTAGCTTTACAGTCAATTTTTTTGACGAATAGCCCCAAATAACATCTGTGCATTTGGGCTTCGATCTGTGCCCCTAATAAGTAATATAATCCCCTCCATACTAGTAATTAAATCACTTAATGTGTAGAAGTCCTCCCTATACACGGTGGTAAGAAACGAATTACATCCGAACAGCGCATAGAACTAAGTAATAAATACGATCGGATTTTGAAAATGTGGGGGTGAACCCATAAAAGTACTCATGGTGGATATTGTTGACATATTTGCTCATAGAGAGATTAGTTTAGTAGTCCTGGTAAAAACTATAGAGCCAGGCAATCATTTTTTCGTTTTGATTATTCGACATTAATTAACAAATTAATTGGATGACTTTTGGTCTAATTAGTAATTCGTTTACTTTTATTTAATTTTTTTTGTATTTTGTTTATGAGACGTTAATTTCTATTTGTTTGTGTAATTAAGCATAATTATATATGTCTTTTTGGTTCTTAATATTAAGTACTTAATGTGTTTGTGTTTTGGTAGTGGAATGTATATTTTTATCCTTAATTTTAATGGGGAGCTTTGATTTTGTGCTGGATTTCAATATTTCCCGTTACAACTTGAAAAAATAAAGCTCGTGGTGTCCCTCTATTTTGTTTTATCAAAATTAGGCTTGCCCAACTCACTGTTGTTCAAAACTTGTAGGTAAGGAGAAAAAAAAATGTAGTATATGTTACAGAAATATTAGAAAAACATTATTGTTTCTTTTTTTCTTATTTTTTATTTGGGCTGCTGGCTATAATACTTTTTTTTATAGGGTATATGTAATTTAAAATATTAATCACATTGCTAATATTAATGACCCGAATTTTTTTTAGGGTATATTTAATTTTACATATTGATAGAAATTTAATTTAATTTAAAGCTCTTAAAACACATATGTCTTGTATTCTGTGATTTAAGGGGTATGTAATATTAAATATTGTCAGAAATCCGCCCTGAATTTAAAGCTCATAAAACACATAAATCTAATATTCTCTGATTTTAATTTTTTTTTTGAATGCACCGAATTCTTTTTAGGGGATATGTATTTTCCTATAATACATTATTTTTTTCATTTTTTTAATTCACAAGTTGTTTACAAGTCATTATTATTAATTTTTATATTTTTGATTATAATCATTTTTTTGCAGTTACAAATTCAGGAATTTTATTCATCTAGTTGTTTTCTCTTTTATTTTAGCTTTTGATAATTCATTACGTTAAAAATGTACTCACGATGATTTCCTTTTTTCCTACTTTTTGTTTTAAAATAATTTTCACTTCACTTAATAATTGCGATTTCTTTCTATTTTTTGTGTGTGTTTCTCTGTATGTAATTAATTAATTTCTGACACGCGTCATCCAAAAAATTAATATCCCTAGACAACAAAGCACTAAAGAAGCTTAAAAGTTAGTTTGTGTCAAAAGAAATATTTTTCCATTACACAGATTTTAATTAGAAATTCCGCTTAACTACTGATGCTTCAAATTTTGCGATCGGGGGAGTTATATTAGAAGATAGCCCCCTATATCATTTATCTCAACACTTTCTAAAACTGAGGAAAAGTATGCGGCTAAGTATGGGCACTCAAGACCCCCAAAAATTACCTGTACGGAAACACATTTTCTGAGTAGCTCAAATGGAAACGACAGAATCAAGAGATGGTAGGCTTACCTAGAGGAATCGAAATTCGATTTATCCAGTTCAGGGTAGAAAATTTGATGGACGAAACTGAACAGAAATAAAGATTTCTTTAAATACGTAGAAAGCACATCGAAACGCTCTAGAAAATCAATAACAACTGTCAGAAACGTATTATTTCCCACAAATAAAGAAAAAACAATAGGGAATGCTATAGTCGAGTTCCCCGACTATCAGATACCCGTTACTTCGCTAGTGGAAATGCAAACAAGAAATTTCTGTAAAATCAGTAGAAATTGAGGAAGAAAAATTATATTAAAAAAAAATTAAAAATTTGTTAAGTGTGGTCGTGACAGTTTCGAGCGGTTTGTGGGCGTTTATGGGTGTGTTTTTAAGGCAATTCGATAGAAAATTATAAGACTAATAAAAAAGTGATAATATTTCAAAACAATTTTTTTAAAGTGTGGGCGAGTTTATGTCTCTGGAATCTGCATGTCTAATCTCAATCTTGACGGACAGACAGACATGGCCAGAACTACTGGATTTTCTAGATCCTGATAAAGTATATATTATATGGTCGGAAACGCTATCCAATAAGCCCTTTAACTCTACGAGTAACGGGTATATTAGTAAACAAGATAGAACGCTTTAGTCGCTTTAGTATTATCAAATACCCGTTACTCACCTAGTGGAAGTGCAATCGAGAAATTTCAAAATTTTGCTGTAATATCGGTAGAAATTGGGGAAAAAAAAATTAAATAAAAAAGACGTCAAAATTTTTTAAACGTGCGAGTTTCTTTCGATTTGTGCGCTTTAGAGTAGGCGTGACAAAAAGTTTTTTGGCAAATGTATAAAAGTTTACAAAATAAAAAACTGAAAAATATCAAATTTTTAGAAGTGTGGGCGTGTTTGTGGGCGTTTTTTTTGCGAATATTTAAAAATTTATAAAATGTATAAAAAAATCTGAAAAAAAGTATCACAACGTTTGTGGGCGTTAGAGTGGTCGAGGCAAAATTATTTAATAATGCTTCTATGTGTCTGGAAGGGGCGTGCTTAATCTCTAGCTTTTGTAGTTCCTGAGATAGAGGCGTTCATACGAACAGACGGACGGACAGACAGACATGGCCAGATCGACTCGGGTATTGATCCTGATCAAGAATATATATACTATATATGGTCGGAAAAGATTCCTTCCGTCTGTTACGTACTTTTCAACGAATCTAGAATACCCTTCTAATCTACGAGTAACGGGTATTATGATTATACCCGTTATATTATAACGATTACCGTCATGCTTTCTTACCATTACCACTAGGCTTCTGAGCTCGAAATTTGACTCATCTATAACTCAAGTATCTACTTCCTCTTAAACCAAGCGCGTCTCAGTAAACGGCAGACCTAATGGTCTGGCAAAACTCGGTGTTTCGTTCTACAGAAAAAAATGGGACGTTGCAATGACTTTTTCACAAATTGTTGTCCCATTTTTTTTAAGCAATTTCACTTCACACTTGTCCTGTTCTTTCGACTTTTTTCACTTATTACGCTTGAACCACCATATTGGGGATTTTGAATTTTATTAATTAAAGATTATTTAAGATTTGGTTACAATATTTCTAGACGAGGAATTACAAAGTATAGAAGTATTTAATACATTTAATCTTCCATCTTCGCGTCCCTCTGGACAAAAATACTCCAAAAAACTGTAGGTTCCGAGGCAGCTTGGACAGTGCATCGCCCACGTGCTAGAACAGCAGGTCATTTAGGGAAAGGGGCATACAAAAGCGATGCAAAAAAGAGGAAGAAAATAAGGTCTTGAGGAAAAGGCGTCAAAGGAAGAAGATAGAATCTGTATGAATAGATTCTATGTAAAATAATTCCAGTAAAAAATATTAACAGCCTTCACATTTTTTTTCGTTACTATATAATTAAACCTCTTAATTATCTAAACTGGGAAGAGGTAGGTCTTTAACAAGTATTTAATTATTAATTAACTAATTATAAGGTTTTGGCGTAAGCCAAAAATAGATTTAATTTCATTATAAAAGCAAGAAAAAAAGCAATAAAAAGTGGGTGTGATAGTTTTGGGTTGTGGGCGTGGACAATTTTATTTTCGCATACTGATAGTTATTTGAAGGAAATGAAATATTTGTTACATATATACATGACACAAATCTACATATGTTTCAAAGGCGTGAGTGTGGACGTTTTAGTCGGTTTATGTTATCGGGCAACGTTCTGAAACTGGCGCATCGTAGGAGACACTGCAATCGGCATGCCTAATCTGAAGATTGACGATAATGAGAAAAAAAACCAAGAAAATATTTATCGGATTAGAAACTCTTCCTTCTGTTCTTTTCTTTAACAAATATTTTTTAAAAATCTTGTATACCCTTTGACTCTGCGAGTTACGAGTATAAAAATGGTTTTCGTTTCATTCCGCTTCAATCATAAAATAAATCAGTGCGCACATTAGTTGTAAATAGATCTAAGAGAAATACACTGAATTCATAGATTAGGTTTAAATAAAACTAAGGGATATAAAACTGAAGCAATTCAATTGTAAATATTTGAGCGCGACCGCCAACAAGCGCGGGCGGAGGGTCACACTGGACCCAGAAGGCTGACCACGCGAATAAAAGTCCATCCGGGGCCTATATAAAGCGGGCGTCTGCCGGGTATTAGGGACTCAACAGCCGACAGCGATCAGATGAGGTAAGCCTACCTGGGAGCACCCGTCCAGTAGTTAGCAGTAGAGTCACTTTTGTGGAGAACCGGATCAGCAAATCTGACCGAACGGTCCCCAACTCTCTCTTTCTCTTGCGAGGCTGACCTTCGCGGTCCCCGAATTAGGGTTCTCTTGCGCTTGCGGACGACCTTCGTCATCCCCTAGCAGCTGCACGACTTCCCCGCCGGACGCCGAGCCTGCCCCCCGGCAGGAACCCGGACCGGACCCGCCGCGCGGACTCTGCAATAACCATTCAACTCTTCTGTATCCTTTCTCTGAATAAAATAAGTCTGATACACAATTACCACGAAATTCACCCCGACTTCTACTCTGGGAACGGGTCGGCTTCTTCTTCCAGCAGCCCCCTGAGTTGTCCCAACCCCGACTAACCGTCACATGTTACAATCAAAATCAAACTGCACTTATATTACTTTACTCAAGCTTACCGCGTCCGGCAAGCCGAGCGCTTGTCCAGCAAAGGGCTGACACTAGCAAAAACAGCATATCTCAGCATATCCCTAAAGGCGCTTATGCTGAATCTGCATACAAAAATGCTAGGTTAATCACCCAAGCTATATACCGACTTGAATTTACTCATTAACAGTGTTAACTACACTCCCCTAAGAAGTAGACGGTCCTCGGTAATCGGAAACTTGTCAACGACTTGTTGCATCTCCCTCGCAACTCGTCTCCTCCTCAACACCAAGATGACCGGATAGAGCAGCTAATGAAGACGCTGGATCCCTCGCCAACCGCAAACCAGATGTCAATTTTTTCAGCCGATTTCACCTCCCTCTTGGGATAACCTCAAAATTACTATTGCTAATCCTTTGGAGTGGTTGGAGTGTAGATATCCGTATGAATACAGTCAAAGCAGCATTTGGTACTCTCACTCAAAGTTCTGACTGACTGAGTGAGACATTGAGTAAAACGGATTTGGCAATGTGGTGAAGGCATGAGTAGAAAATTTACCGTACCCGAACGGAAAGGCAATGCACGAATGAGTTTCGTGAACGAGTACTCGAAATAAGCGAGTCGGTTAATTGTGCGCCGTCAAATTTTGTGCGTGTTTGTTTTTTTCGATTTTGTTTTGCATTTTAATACAAAACATAGAGAAATAGAAAGACATGGATTAATTATTGTATATAAATTAAGCTGGTCCTATTGTCGGTCCTCCTGATGACGGTCCCGACAGATAAGATCCATGATGAAGGTGATCCCCTGGTCCTGGTGTTACCCAGGCGGAATGTCTTCTTACGTAGATTACGGTGGAGGGCGTGACTTTGCCCCCTTTGCTGACACTGGCCTTCGGGCTCAGCGTGGATAAATTATAACAAATAAAATGTATTTACGGCAATTCGCCGGAGTAGCTGGTTTTTTAATTCCAAAGTGTTCGCTGAAGACTGAATTCAAAGAATATGAAAAATATAAATTTACCCTAGCTTCAATGCATCACGCCATAAACCCATGGTCGGCAAGCCGACTCAGCATTTATGCAGCGCAATTCGGTACCAATTGGGGCGTCAACCTCGTCCTTGAACCCTTGGATAAAGCGCAGGTTGTCGTTGTTCATGCGGTGTAGCAAGGGCATGCTCAATACCGGGTCGTGGCCGACGATGTTCAGTAGTGGTGATCTTACTACGCCAGGCTGTTTATCTATTGTATTTCGGAAATTTACGAATTCCGTTCCGTTGATGATAGCTAAACGCTCAAAGGTTACCAGATGCGTTCCTTTGGCGAGCACCTCTGGGCCGCCGTCCGTGCTGATGCGGGCTGTTGCCTCGTTGATAATAACTATGCCGTCATCTACAGCCATTACTGCTTTCAGATAGCTGGGTTGAGTATGGCATTGGGCCGTGTTTCCCGCATGGAGTGAACGGGCGCAGGTTTCGCGTCGAGACCGCTCGCAGAAGGTGTTGTGCGTGTTCTCTATGCATTCAGTGACCGAAAAGGTGTCTTCTTCACATTCTGCCAAAGTGTCTTCGTCGGGTCGTAGGATTACTTGATAATGTGATACCGGGTAGACGAGGACTTTCTTACATCTGACTTTGACTCTAGGATAGGCTATTAGTATATGGATAACGTTTTCGGACTGGAGGACCCTAATTTTTGCGGCTTCTAATAAAATAACTATTGGAGTGTATTGTTTAATAAGTGATTTCAAATCGGCATGATCAAGGATAGTGGGATTTACTATGTTAGCCTTAGCCAATGTTATAGTGAGAATTAAATTTTGTATCTCTGTTGTCAGCATTCTATTTCTCGCTAGTAGTGCCTCGTACAGATGCGGGGTGTCAACCAAATCGTTATTTCGGGCTTTAATAATTTTGTTAATGGTGTCGGTTAGTTTGTTTATCTGTTTTTGAGTTTCGGAGTTAATGGTAATCTGCCTGGAGTTTGAGTCCACTAGCTGAGCTTGTGTCATTCTGATTTTTAGGAAGTCTGAGGCGTCAGGAGTTCCCGCAACTACTCTAAGAGCTGTACTCAAGAAGTCTAAACTTTTCGCAATTCGGTTGTGTATTTTTAGAACGGAGAACAAGTTTCTAAGATGGTCTGTATCAACATCTTATAATTTTCGCATATGAGACTGTGGAAAAGATTCGGACAATTTTTCTGTCTCATCTACCATGCCAATAAATTCAGATATGTTGCTCGAGTGCCTCAGGCAGTCAAGTTGTTCAAACACCAGTACATCTCCATCTACAATGGGAATGTATTTGGCGTGAGAAATGTCGGTAATCCGTGCATTTGCCACTGCCAGGGTGATGAGCGTAATGAAGGCGAACCTGAATGAGACCACGTCGTATTTACTTTAATCTGGCTTGCTACTAAGGAATATGCAAATAAAAGTGGGAATATTTATTTGAGGTTGTCCTTATGGACCACCAATTGGTGTTAGCTTGTTTCCTAACCTTTTATTGTTTTTAACAAAAACCTCGTCTCCTACCTCAAATTCACGGTTTTGCCTAGCTGGGTTGCATCTTCTGATGTTATTTTGCTGGGCCTTTATCAACCTGTCTTTAATGCCTAGGCAGCGATCATCGGGACTCGAGTGGAGTATCTCGACCGGTTTCTCTTGACTGACAGAATGTAGGGTCTTATTATATTCTATCGTTACCCTCAAGATTAGTTTGACGAGCTATGCAGCGGGGCCGCGTTCACAATGTCAATGTGGTAGCTGTTCTTAAGTAACGAGGCGATAGTTTCCGAATTGAAGGCGGCTTCATTGTCGCAATATATTGTTTTGATTTTGGGGAATAAATTTACGATTTGAAGCAGGGGCCCTGTGACGTCCACTATTGTTCTGGACAGCACTGGTTGCACTATTGCAAATTTCGAGAACTTGTCAACGCATGTTCAGAATTGCTTCTTATCTTATTGTGCAACATTTCGCCGGTATAGCTTGGTATAGGTGTTTTCCCGAGCTCCTGCTTCTTAGGGTGCCTGTCATATTTGGCTTTGGTGCATGTTTTGCAATTTGCAACCACTTCCTTTGCTAGGCTGCTCATTTTTGGAAAATAGTAATCGCGGAGGACCTGCTTGGTATTCTCTTGAGCCGCCCTGTGTGCACCATTGTGTTCTGTCGTGATAATTTCCATTGGTAGCATCTATTACAATAGTCTTGCAATATCGAAACTGCGTAGCCGGGAAATGAGCAATTAAGTCGTGTTGAAAACTTGCCCTTAAGTCTAGATAACCAATTCAATAATATCAGCGTTAGCGGGAGTTAGTTTTGTTAGCTATACGCTCTTTATTTGTGACGCGTATTGCGCACATTAGTTGTAAATAGATCTAAGAGAAATAAACTGAATTCATAGATTAGGTATAAATTAAACTAAGGAATATAAAACTGAAACAATTCAAATGTAAATATTTGCGCGCGAGCGCCTACAAGCGCGGGCGGAGTGTCACACTGGAGCCAGAAGGCTGACCACGTGAATAAAAGTCCATCCGGGGCCTATATAAAGCAGGCGTCTGCCGGGTAATAGGGACTCAACAGCCGACAGCGATCAGATGAGGTAAGCCTACCTGGGAGCACCCGTCCAGTAGTTAGCAGTAGAGTCACTTTTGTGGAGAACCGGATCAGCAAATCTGACCGAACGGTCCCCAACTCTCTCTTTCTCTTGCGAGGCTGACCTTCGCGGTCCCCGAATTAGGGTTCTCTTGCGCTTGCGGACGACCTTCGTCATCCCCTAGCAGCTGCACGACTTCCCCGCCGGACGCCGAGCCTGCCCCCCGGCAGGAACCCGGACCGGACCCGCCGCGCGGACTCTGCAATAACCATTCAACTCTTCTGTATCCTTTCTCTGAATAAAATAAGTCTGAAACGGGTCGGCTTCTTCTTCCAGCAGCCCCCTGAGTTGTCCCAACCCCGACTAACCGTCACATGTTACAATCAAAATCAAACTGCACTTATATTACTTTACTCAAGCTTACCGCGTCCGGCAAGCCGAGCGCTTGTCCAGCAAAGGGCTGACACTAGCAAAAACAGCATATCTCAGCATATCCCTAAAGGCGCTTATGCTGAATCTGCATACAAAAATGCTAGGTTAATCACCCAAGCTATATACCGACTTGAATTTACTCATTAACAGTGTTAACTACACTCCCCTAAGAAGTAGACGGTCCTCGGTAATCGGAAACTTGTCAACGACTTGTTGCATCTCCCTCGCAACTCGTCTCCTCCTCAACACCAAGATGACCGGATAGAGCAGCTAATGAAGACGCTGGATCCCTCGCCAACCGCAAACCAGATGTCAATTTTTTCAGCCGATTTCACCTCCCTCTTGGGATAACCTCAAAATTACTATTGCTAATCCTTTGGAGTGGTTGGAGTGTAGATATCCGTATGAATACAGTCAAAGCAGCATTTGGTACTCTCACTCAAAGTTCTGACTGACTGAGTGAGACATTGAGTAAAACGGATTTGGCAATGTGGTGAAGGCATGAGTAGAAAATTTACCGTACCCGAACGGAAAGGCAATGCACGAATGAGTTTCGTGAACGAGTACTCGAAATAAGCGAGTCGGTTAATTGTGCGCCGTCAAATTTTGTGCGTGTTTGTTTTTTCGATTTTGTTTTGCATTTTAATACAAAACATAGAGAAATAGAAAGACATGGATTAATTATTGTATATAAATTAAGCTGGTCCTATTGTCGGTCCTCCTGATGACGGTCCCGACAGATAAGATCCATGATGAAGGTGATCCCCTGGTCCTGGTGTTACCCAGGCGGAATGTCTTCTTACGTAGATTACGGTGGAGGGCGTGACTTTGCCCCCTTTGCTGACACTGGCCTTCGGGCTCAGCGTGGATAAATTATAACAAATAAAATGTATTTACGGCAATTCGCCGGAGTAGCTGGTTTTTTAATTCCAAAGTGTTCGCTGAAGACTGAATTCAAAGAATATGAAAAATATAAATTTACCCTAGCTTCAATGCATCACGCCATAAACCCATGGTCGGCAAGCCGACTCAGCATTTATGCAGCGCAATTCGGTACCAATTGGGGCGTCAACCTCGTCCTTGAACCCTTGGATAAAGCGCAGGTTGTCGTTGTTCATGCGGTGTAGCAAGGGCATGCTCAATACCGGGTCGTGGCCGACGATGTTCAGTAGTGGTGATCTTACTACGCCAGGCTGTTTATCTATTGTATTTCGGAAATTTACGAATTCCGTTCCGTTGATGATAGCTAAACGCTCAAAGGTTACCAGATGCGTTCCTTTGGCGAGCACCTCTGGGCCGCCGTCCGTGCTGATGCGGGCTGTTGCCTCGTTGATAATAACTATGCCGTCATCTACAGGCATTACTGCTTTCAGATAGCTGGGTTTAGTATGGCATTGGGCCGTGTTTCCCGCATGGAGTGAACGGGCGCAGGTTTCGCGTCGAGACCGCTCGCAGAAGGTGTTGTGCGTGTTCTCTATGCATTCAGTGACCGAAAAGGTGTCTTCTTCACATTCTGCCAAAGTGTCTTCGTCGGGTCGTAGGATTACTTGATAATGTGATACCGGGTAGACGAGGACTTTCTTACATCTGACTTTGACTCTTTGAATTTATGGATAGGCTATTAGTATATGGATAACGTTTTCGGACTGGAGGACCCTAATTTTTGCGGCTTCTAATAAACTAACTATTGGAGTGTCTTGTTTAATAAGTGATTTCAAATCGGCATGATCAAGGATAGTGGGATTTACCAAAGACACTAGAATAATAAGATGCGTAACGGCCATACATTGGTTTTGCACTATGCACCCACTTTTTTGGTGGCGGCAATAATTGCTCTCTGCCCGCTCGCGTAAAATTGATAGCATTAAAATCTAAAAATAGAATTCACTTGCTTGTGTGAGTGAAAACAGTAAACAAAAAGTGTGCATGTGTGCGAAGTTGTGCTAGAAGACGATTTTCGGTCCGAAATCAATTTTGATCTAAGAAACAAATTTGATTAATGTTTTGGTCAATTTCGTTGTAATATGAGCTAATAAAATAATATTTAAAAATTGATGCCGTGACTATTATTTTTTTTTTTAAAGTTTTTTTTAATATTCTTTAGTTAAAATCGCCGCTCGAATTAGCTACTGTTTACATATAAATATTTTTATTATTAATTATCTGTAATAAATTTAATTTTTGGTACCCAGGGAACACCACGGGGAGGCCATTAAAATTGTAATGGGGTCGTATATTTATATGACCTTCGAGTCGACTTGAAATAATAAAAATATATATTAAAATATTTCCATGTTCCCCAACTAAGCTAGTTTTCTAACTATCCGTAAATTGGCACTTTTCCGCCCATTTCATTAAATTTTTTGGATCCTTTTCAGGAAACCTAAACAATTTAAGAGCGGGGTAATCGCTGCACTTGTTCCCACTGATATTTTATCTCTTTTTGTCGGCCATAGCAAATTTCTTTACATAAAACAATTAATGTTAAATTCAAAAGTTCAAACCTTTATCGAAAAGCAGCAGTACCAGCACAACGTAATATAGGCGCAACAAATTATGAAAGTATGTACACTTTTAAAATTTTTTTTTATTTTGTACTACTTAGGACAATAACTTATCGCACTTTATCGCAATTGTGCTTTAATAAATTAGAAAATCAATTTTTTTTAATTTAAAAATGCGTTTATATTATTAAAATTTCGAGAAACAGTAGCAAACGAGGAGCACTATGTATTTGTCAGCTTTAAGCAAACGAATTAAGAAGAACTAAAAGAAGAAAGAATACATTTGGCGCGCTTTCTTACCCACCCAAAATTTCGCGGTTTTTACAAATATCAAATTAGAATATAACAAAAACAAATACTGAGAATAGATCATTCACAGAAGTATGCATATTTTTTTACTTGTAATCTAGTAATTTGTACTAATAAATATACTAAATAGTTAAAAAACATCATATGCAACCTGTGTAAGTTAACAATTAATATATCACTCAATATATTTGAGTCAGCCGCAAATACAGTAGCAACTAAGTAGCTTCATATAAACAATGCTGATGCGCTCCAACTGAGTTCAGCGTTCCGCGCTAAGAACGGTCAGCAGCGGCAATCGGACACCCAGTCTCTGGGGTACCGAACTGCGCTGCATAAATGCTGAGTCGGCTTGCCGACCATGAGTTTATGGCGTGATGCATTGGAGCTAGGGTTTCAATTCTTTGTATTCAGTTTTAAGCCAGCACTTTATGAATAAAGATCACTGCTACTCCGACACTTGCCGTTAAATACATTTGTTTAAGCTGAACAATCTCGCTGAGCTTCAGGCCAGCGATCGACAAAGGGGGCTAAGTCACGCCCTCCACCATAATCTCCATAAGAAGTCACCACCCGCTGGCTTGACAGCCAGGCGCATCGTGCACTAAGGAGGAATTCCTATCTAGCGTCTGGATACGCGGAGGACAATCTCACACAGGAATTACACCACTACATAATGTGTATTGCAAAATTGAATTCTTGAGGCAGGACCTCTTAGGTGCGCCTAAGAATCACTATGATCAAAAAAATTTTCCACGTCGCAAGCTGAATACTCTAACGACATTTTTTCTAGTATAAAGTAATTTATTATAATAATTTGGTATTATTATGTACATTTATTTACCTATGATTATTTCTATGATGTTATTAAATTATTATCATGTTAGGGCAATGCAAAATTAGAGTTTTTAGTTTTTACTTACGAGTACTTTGTACTCGATTGCCAGAGTACAAATAATATAGATTGAAAGTCCATAAACTTCTGAAGTGAAGGCATATTTTTTCAAATTTACAGTATACGAGCATACGTGAGCACACATACAGTGCTCGACTGTCGCTGTATGCGTACAAGAGAGCTGCTGGGTCTAGAGCGCTCTCTCTTTGACTCTTGAACACAAATTCAAGAGAGCCTGGAGCCAGCTCTAGAGCCAGCCCGAAAAAATCGTGTGCAAAAAAATCGTATGGCGTTACGCATCCTATTATTCTAGTGTCTTTGGATTTACTATGTTAGCCTTAGCCAATGTTATAGTGAGAATTAAATTTTGTATCTCTGTTGTCAGCATTCTATTTCTCGCTAGTAGTGCCTCGTACAGATGCGGGGTGTCAACCAAATCGTTATTTCGGGCTTTAATAATTTTGGTAATGGTGTCGGTTAGTTTGTTTATCTGTTTTTGAGTTTCGGAGTTAATGTTAATCTGCCTGGAGTTTGAGTCCACTAGCTGAGCTTCTGTCATTCTGATTTTTAGGAAGTCTGAGGCGTCAGGAGTTCCCGCAACTACCTAAAGAGCTGTACTCAAGAAGTCTAAACTTTTCGCAATTCGGTTGTGTATTTTTAGATCGGAGAACAAGTTTCTAAGATGGTCGTATCAACATCTAATAATTTTCGCATATGCGACTGTGGAAAAGATTCGGACAATTTTTCTGTCTCATCTACCATGCCAATAAATTCAGATATGTTGCTCGAGTGCCTCAGGCAGTCACGTTGTTCAAACACCAGTACATCTCCATCTACAATGGGAATGTATTTGGCGTGAGAAAAGTCGGTAATCCGTTCATTTGCCACTGCCAGGGCAAAGACAATAGAATAATAAGATGCGTAACGGCCATACATTGGTTTTGAACTATGCAGCCACTTTTTTGGTGCGGCAATAATTATCTCTTCCCGCTCGCGTAAAATTGAGAGCATAAAAATCTAAAAATAGAATTCCCTTGCTTGTGTGAGTGAAAACAGTAAGCAAAAAAGTGTGCATGTGTGCGTAGATGTGCTAGAAGACGATTTTTGGTCCGAAATCAATTTTGATCTAAGAAACAAATTTGATTAATGTTTTGGTCAATTTCGTTGTAATATGAGCTAATAAAATAATATTTAAAAATTAATGCCGTGACTATTATTTTTTTTAAGAAGTTGTTTTAATATTCTTTAGTTAAAATCGCCGCTAGAATTAGCTACCGTTTACATATAAATATTTTTATTATTAATTATCTGTAATATATGTAATTTTTGGTACCCAGGGAACACTACGGGGAGGCCATTACAATTGTAATGGGGTCGTATATTTATATGACCTTCGAGTCGACTTGAAATAATAAAAATATATATTAAAATATTTCCATGTTCCCCAACTAAGCTAGTTTTCTAACTATTGCTTTTCGATATAATTTGCTCCTTTTTTTAAATTCACTTTATTAAATTTTTGTACTATATATTTATATATTATGTATATATTTATTTTTAGTCGTCACTAATTTTTCATTTATGATATAGAATGTTGAGTGAATATTTTTTTTGAAACATTTTTAATGTTTTCGTGTTTTTATGGCACTGACGACAAACTTCACCAGGGGACTGTGAACGACATCTTTTTTGTGAAGGCGATCTTACAGCATTGAAATCAATATCATCATTTTTGCAACTCTCATATTTAATTAGGTTGCGATCTGGAATTGTTCCTTTCCTTAGATATTTTACGCCAATCTCATCTGGCGAGAAATGATCTTGACATAAAAACAGTGATGAAGTGCTCGCCACAAATTTATTTTCAGGAAACCTAAACAATTTAAAAGCGGGGTAATCGCGCCTAGATTTCTGACAGTGGGGAAGGCTGCACTTGTTCCCACTGATATTGGATTTTTTTTTGTAGGCCATAGTTAATTTTTTTTACATAAAACAATTAATGTTAAATTCAAAAGTTCAACCCTTTATCGAAAATCAGCAGTACCACCACAACGTAATATAGGCGCGACAAATTATGAAAATATGTACACTTCTAAAATTTTTTTTTATTTTGTACTACTTAGGTCAATAACTTAGCGCACTTTATCGCAATTGTGCTTTAATAAATCAGAAAATCCATTTTGTTAAATTTAAAAATGCGTTTATATTATAAATATTTCGAGAAACAGTAGCAAACGAGGAGCACTATGTATTTGTCAGCTTTAAGCAAACGAATTAAGAAGAACTAAAAGAAGAAAGAATACATTTGGCGCGCTTTCTTACCCACCCAAAATTTCGCGGTTTTTACAAATATCAAATTAGAATATAACAAAAACAAATACTGAGAATAGATCATTTACAGAAGTATGCATATTTTTTTACTTGTAAACTAGTAATTTGTACTAATAAATATACTAAATAGTTAAAAAACATCATATGCAACCTGTGTAAGTTAACAATTAATATATCACTCAATATATTTGAGTCAGCCGCAAATACAGTAGCAACTAAGTAGCTTCATATAAACAATGCTGATGCGCTCCAACTGAGTTCAGCGTTCCGCGCTAAGAACGGTCAGCAGCGGCAATCGGACACCCAGTCTCTGGGGTACCGAACTGCGCTGCATAAATGCTGAGTCGGCTTGCCGACCATGAGTTTATGGCGTGATGCATTGGAGCTAGGGTTTCAATTCTTTGTATTCAGTTTTAAGCCAGCACTTTATGAATAAAGATCACTGCTACTCCGACACTTGCCGTTAAATACATTTGTTTAAGCTGAACAATCTCGCTGAGCTTCAGGCCAGCGATCGACAAAGGGGGCTAAGTCACGCCCTCCACCATAATCTCCATAAGAAGTCACCACCCGCTGGCTTGACAGCCAGGCGCATCGTGCACTAAGGAGGAATTCCTATCTAGCGTCTGGATACGCGGAGGACAATATCACACAGGAATTACACCACTACATAATTTGTATTGCAAAATTGAATTCTTGAGGCAGGACCTCTTAGGTGCGCCTAAGAATCACTATGATCAAAAAAATTTTCCACGTCGCAAGCTGAATACTCTAACGACATTTTTTCTAGTATAAAGTAATTTATTATAATAATTTGGTATTATTATGTACATTTATTTACCTATGATTATTTCTATGATGTTATTAAATTATTATCATGTTAGGGCAATGCAAAATTAGAGTTTTTAGTTTTTACTTACGAGTACTTTGTACTCGATTGCCAGAGTACAAATAATATAGATTGAAAGTCCATAAACTTCTGAAGTGAAGGCATATTTTTTCAAATTTACAGTATACGAGCATACGTGAGCACACATACAGTGCTCGACTGTCGCTGTATGCGTACAAGAGAGCTGCTGGGTCTAGAGCGCTCTCTCTTTGACTCTTGAACACAAATTCAAGAGAGCCTGGAGCCAGCTCTAGAGCCAGCCCGAAAAAATCGTGTGCAAAAAAATCGTATGGCGTTATGCATCCTATTATTCTAGTGTCTTTGGATTTACTATGTTAGCCTTAGCCAATGTTATAGTGAGAATTAAATTTTGTATCTCTGTTGTCAGCATTCTATTTCTCGCTAGTAGTGCCTCGTACAGATGCGGGGTGTCAACCAAATCGTTATTTCGGGCTTTAATAATTTTGGTAATGGTGTCGGTTAGTTTGTTTATCTGTTTTTGAGTTTCGGAGTTAATGTTAATCTGCCTGGAGTTTGAGTCCACTAGCTGAGCTTCTGTCATTCTGATTTTTAGGAAGTCTGAGGCGTCAGGAGTTCCCGCAACTACCTAAAGAGCTGTACTCAAGAAGTCTAAACTTTTCGCAATTCGGTTGTGTATTTTTAGATCGGAGAACAAGTTTCTAAGATGGTCGTATCAACATCTAATAATTTTCGCATATGCGACTGTGGAAAAGATTCGGACAATTTTTCTGTCTCATCTACCATGCCAATAAATTCAGATATGTTGCTCGAGTGCCTCAGGCAGTCACGTTGTTCAAACACCAGTACATCTCCATCTACAATGGGAATGTATTTGGCGTGAGAAAAGTCGGTAATCCGTTCATTTGCCACTGCCAGGGCAAAGACAATAGAATAATAAGATGCGTAACGGCCATACATTGGTTTTGAACTATGCAGCCACTTTTTTGGTGCGGCAATAATTATCTCTTCCCGCTCGCGTAAAATTGAGAGCATAAAAATCTAAAAATAGAATTCCCTTGCTTGTGTGAGTGAAAACAGTAAGCAAAAAAGTGTGCATGTGTGCGTAGATGTGCTAGAAGACGATTTTTGGTCCGAAATCAATTTTGATCTAAGAAACAAATTTGATTAATGTTTTGGTCAATTTCGTTGTAATATGAGCTAATAAAATAATATTTAAAAATTAATGCCGTGACTATTATTTTTTTTAAGAAGTTGTTTTAATATTCTTTAGTTAAAATCGCCGCTAGAATTAGCTACCGTTTACATATAAATATTTTTATTATTAATTATCTGTAATATATGTAATTTTTGGTACCCAGGGAACACTACGGGGAGGCCATTACAATTGTAATGGGGTCGTATATTTATATGACCTTCGAGTCGACTTGAAATAATAAAAATATATATTAAAATATTTCCATGTTCCCCAACTAAGCTAGTTTTCTAACTATTGCTTTTCGATATAATTTGCTCCTTTTTTTAAATTCACTTTATTAAATTTTTGTACTATATATTTATATATTATGTATATATTTATTTTTAGTCGTCACTAATTTTTCATTTATGATATAGAATGTTGAGTGAATATTTTTTTTGAAACATTTTTAATGTTTTCGTGTTTTTATGGCACTGACGACAAACTTCACCAGGGGACTGTGAACGACATCTTTTTTGTGAAGGCGATCTTACAGCATTGAAATCAATATCATCATTTTTGCAACTCTCATATTTAATTAGGTTGCGATCTGGAATTGTTCCTTTCCTTAGATATTTTACGCCAATCTCATCTGGCGAGAAATGATCTTGACATAAAAACAGTGATGAAGTGCTCGCCACAAATTTATTTTCAGGAAACCTAAACAATTTAAAAGCGGGGTAATCGCGCCTAGATTTCTGACAGTGGGGAAGGCTGCACTTGTTCCCACTGATATTGGATTTTTTTTTGTAGGCCATAGTTAATTTTTTTTACATAAAACAATTAATGTTAAATTCAAAAGTTCAACCCTTTATCGAAAATCAGCAGTACCACCACAACGTAATATAGGCGCGACAAATTATGAAAATATGTACACTTCTAAAATTTTTTTTTACTTTGTACTACTTAGGTCAATAACTTAGCGCACTTTATCGCAATTGTGCTTTAATAAATCAGAAAATCCATTTTTTTAAATTTAAAAATGCGTTTATATTATAAATATTTCGAGAAACAGTAGCAAACGAGGAGCACTATGTATTTGTCAGCTTTAAGCAAACGAATTTAGAGGAACAAAAAGAAGAAAGAATACATTTAGCGCGCTTTTTTACCTACCCAAAATTGCGCGGTTTTTACAAATAACAAATAAGAATATAACAAAAACAAATACAGAAAATAGATCATTTACAGAAGTATGCATCTATTTTTACTTGTTTACTAGTAACTAATAAATATACTAAATAGTTAAAAAACATCATATGCAATCTGTGTATTGCAAAATTGAATTCTTGAGGCAGGACCAGCGCACTTAAGAACCACTAAGATCAAATAAATTTTCCACGTCGCAAGCTGAATACTCTAACGACATATAAAGTAATTTATTAAAATAATTCGGTATTATTATGTACATTTATTCACCTATTACCATTTCTATGATGTAATTAAATAATTATCATGTTAAGGCAATGCAAAATTAGAGTTTTTACTTACGAGTACTTTGTACTCCATTGCCAGGGTACAAATAATATAGATTGGAAGTCCATAAACTTCTGAAGTGAAGGGCATATTTTGTCAAACTTACAATATATGAGCATACGTGTGCACACATACAGGGCTCGGCTGTCGCTGTATGCGTACAAGAGAGCTGCTGGCTCTAGAGCGCTCTCTCTCTGGCTCTTGAACAAAAATTCGAGAGAGCCTGGAGCCAGATCTAGGGCCAGCCCGAAAAAATCGTGTGCAAAAAAATTGGATGGCGTTACGCATCTTATTATTCTAGTGTCTTTGGCCAGGGTGATGAGCGTAATGAACCTGAATGAGACCAGGTCGTATTTACTTTAATCTGGCTTACTACTAAGGAATATGCAAATAAAAGTGGGAATATTTATTTAAACCTCCCCTTAATAAGAACTGACGTTCCCAGGTCTGCCTGCACTACTTGTTCTGTGCACATTGGTGTTAGCTTGTTTCCTAATCTTTTATTGTTTTTGACAAAAACCTCGTCTCCTACCTCAAAAACACGGTTTTGCCTAGCTGGGTTGCATCTTTCGATGTTATTTTGCTGGGCTTTTATCAACCTGTCTTTAATGCCTAGGCAGCGATCATCGGAACCCGTGTGGAAGATCTCGACCGGTTTCTCCAGAGTGACAGAATGTATGGTCTTATTATATTCTATCGTTGCCCTCAAGATTAGTTCTGTCGTGTCGCTGATTTTTTGTCTAGCTTAAGACACCTGGCGATTTCTATCAAGGTGCTGTGGAATCGTTCCACTTGACCGTTGGACGAGCTATGCAGCGGGGCCGCATTCACAATGTCAATGTGGTAGCTGTTCTTAAGTAATGAGGCGATAGTTTCCGAATTGAAGGCGGCTTCATTGTCGCAATATATTGTTTTGATTTTGGGGAACAAATTTACGAGTTGAAGCAGGGGCCCTGTGACGTCCACTATTGTTCTGGACAGCACTAGTTGCACTATTGCATATTTCGAGAACTTGTCAACGCATGTTCAGAATTGCTTCTTATCGGTTGAGAAGATATCATGTTTTGCAGTTTGCAACCACTTCCTTTGCTACGCTGCTCATTTTTGGAAAATAGTAATCGCGGAGGACTTGCTTGGTATTCTCCTGAGCCGCCCTGTGTGCACGATTGTGTTCTGTCGTGATAATTTCCAACTGCTCGTTTCTATTGGTAACATCTATTACAATAGTCTTGCAATATCGAAACTGCGTAGCCGGGAAATGAGCAATTAAGTCGTGTTGAAAACTTGCCAGGGTGGGTAAATCGCAGTGTATCGCATTCACGACGGCGGGGTTAACGACCTCCTTCAGCACTCCCAAAATGGCGCTTTTGTCGGTGAAATTGATTGAGTGGCGAGTCTTACTACGAAACAATACCAAGTTTGGCTTCAGTCGGAAACGTGCTTCTTCTATAACAATTTGATTTCTGAAGCAGTTTACTGACTGGTCTGTCGCTTCGACCGTGTAGGTCAGTGACAGTTCGCTGTGAATAGTCGCAGCGTCTGACTGAGGCTCATTTTGTAAAGCATTAATGTTTTGCATGGAAAGAGCGTCAGCCACCTGGTTGTCTTTACCCGGTTTGTAGTGGATTTTTGCGTTATGATCATCAATTTAAGCTTTCCACCTTTTTATCTTCGGAGTTGGATTCCGATCGGACACCGCGAATGTCAACGGCTGGTGGTCCGTATAAATGTTAATATCGCGAGTGCCGTATAGATAGAGTTGTAACTTGCCTAAAGCCCACACTATAGCCAACAATTCTCTTTCATCCGTGGCGTAGTGTGACTCGCTTTCTTTGAGGGTCCTAGAGTTCATAGTGATGGGTCTTTTATCTTGCGATAGAACCGCACCGGTACCGTTCGCGGAAGCATCCGTCGTTAGATCAAATGGCTTCCTGAAATCAGGGTATCTGAGAATTACATCCTCAGAAGCCAAGACATTTCTCAGCCTCTCGAATTCATCTCTCTGCAAATCACCGAACTCAATATGAGTCTTCTTGGACATGTGCTTGCTGATAATAACTGGCAGAACCCAAAAATGTCCTTAGCTCATACAAATTTGTAGGCTCTGGGTATTCCTTTATGGCATTTACTTTTTCTGGGTGGTTTTTTTGCACCTCCATTGGTGACAATGAATCCCAAATATTCGACGCTTTGCTTAAAAAAGTGCGTCTCTCGTTGGATACCTTCATGTTGGCATCGCACAGGCTTTTTAAAACCCACTCAATATGCTTAACATGGTCGTTTTAATTTTCAGAAAATATAATGACGTCATCTACGTAAACATAGCACGATTTGCCAATCTGTTCCCGCAAGACGTCATCGATCGCTTTTTGGAAGATGCTTCCCGCATTCTTGAACCCGAACAGTAATAGACAAAACTCATACTTTCCGCCGTTCACCGCAAAAGGAGGTTTTTTCACGGTCATGCTCGGCCAAGTATATCTGGTGGTAGCCGGACTTCAAAGTACTTGACTTTTCCTAAGCTTGCAGTATCATGAGGATGTTTGGCATTGGGTACTTATCAGCGATGGTTTTTTCGTTAAGTTTCCTAAGGTCTATAACCAAACGCTTATTTTTGTTCCCCAGCTCATCATGGCCTTTTTTGTCCACAACCCATGTTGGATTGTTGTACTTAGACCTAGACGTTCTAATAATGCCTTTCTGCAGTAAGTCTGCGATTTCTCGCTTAACAAACTCAGATACACCCATGGGGTGCGGGTATATTTTTTTTATACCGGCTTATCGTCGCTTGTGCGAATTGTGGCTACAACAGAAGTGTTAAATGGCAGTGCCTCGTTAGCGGCTGAAAATGCCTTAGATCTGTTTGCAATCATGTTTTGGAATTTAACTTTTACAGGTACGTTAGTAAAATTTACATTGTCGCAATTATGATGCTGAAGCTTTTCAGAAACAGAACCATAATTTATTGTACCTTTCTTTGCGTCGAGTTTTGCTCCCACTTGAGCTAAGAGGTCAAACCCTATAATACCATCGAATGGTGACAGCGCGACTAAAATAAAGAACTCAGATGTTTTTCCAAAAATATTCATTAAACATTTCTGGTGAACTCTGTTAGAACCATGAATGGAACTAATTGTGAAAGGGGAATCGACCGGCACCACATTTTTAAGCTGCTTTACGTAGTAAAGCCGCCCCTGTGTCGATTAGAAATTTTAGTTGTCTCCCTTGCAGCTGGCGTTCAATGAACGGCTGTCGGGAGCGCTCCCTAAAAAATTGATCTGATCATTTTCGTCAGACTCATCGTCTATCTCGGTTACGGCCGCTGCGGCAGCACCTTCATATTCGTTGTCTTTTTTATCGTCAGCCTGTTGTATGGTGTTCTGCAACCTCTGACGCCTTTGACCGGTCATACGTGCGGAGCCAAATCTTTTATGGCCCCGAGCACTTTCGGCCTTGGTATCTGTAGGCTGACCGCTTCCAAAGGAAGTCGGCTGCCTATGTCGAGTCATGGTGGAGCCTAATTCCATAGGCTCAGGCGACTGATTACGGTAGCTGCCCGCGTTCTGGGCAGAACTACTTTGTTGGGGCCTACTCTGTTTTCTGTAAAAATTAGGATTCTTCCCTTAGCCCTCTTCGGCCCTGCTATACTTTCCATGCGGCTCCCTTGAGCGGTTTTGATTCTTTCGGTGCTCATAGGTTAATGCCTTGTCCTCCAAAGCCGCAAAAGCAGCAAAGGTAGCGCTCTATGGTAGCATCGGATTCCCTAGCTAAAGCCAAAGCTAAGGGTAAATCCTTGGGCTGTGCTGGCAAGACTATGGCCCTCAAGTGTTTCCTAAGGCCAGCAATAAATACATGGAGAGCATCCTCTCTAACTTCATTATTAAACAGAATGGCACTGTCCGGTTCGTGTGTCATAACGATCTTATTCGCTATTAACGTCAATCGCTTTTCTACGTCGTCGTAGTATTGCATTAGGCTAAGTTCTCCTTGCCTAACTGTCTCAAGTCTCTGTCTAAGGACACGCAACAACGTTTTGTCCGCGTAAGTGCAGTCTAATCGAGCAATGATGACATCGAAATTCAAGACTGTGTTATGGGCAACCAGTAGTCCTCTTGCCGATCCCCTGATTTTATTTCTGATGATCGAAACTGCCTGGTAGTGTGGCTCGCTACCATTATATTTTCTGAAAATGTCGTATGCGTCTAGCTCTGACTGGAACGCCTGCTTCAATATAGTTTCTTGCTAACGGCTAACGGCTCCAAATATAATTGCCTGTAACTGGGCAGCGGCCATGTCTATAATGGTATTTGTAGTAGTAGGACGAAAGCCTTCTGATTCTAAATCCCACCCGCCGTCACTATCGTATTCGACTTTGATATCTCTATATTCTGCCCAACTCATCGACTATTGGTTTTCACCGCACAAATTTATTTTTCCCGAGCACAATTGAACGGCTTTCGAGACAATGAAATTACGTTGCGCGAGAAACTGAATGAAAGTTGACAAAAAACTTTTTCCTTAAGAAAAAGGTTTGCGCAAAGGAATAATTTTCAATCTTATTTATTACTTATTATTTTATTATATTATTATTATTTTTTTATTTAAGCTTTATGAGAAGGGTCAGCTTCTGCTGGCCCTTGTTAAAGGAGATCGGGAAATGAGATCCCTTGGTTGCCTTCTGTTGAGCCTCCCTGGTGGGCGAGATCTGTTTAGAGCGCTGACAAGTCGATTTCTGTGGCGCTCCAGCCTGTTATGGTATCGACTCGAGTGCTGGTTTATCTCGTCGAATACCGTCGCGAGTTTGAGGTCTCTGTGCAGGGTGGTGTTTCGCACAAACCACTCGCAGCCGGTGATGAGTCTTGCGACCTTATTTTGGATGGCCTGGAACCTTTTGATTTGGCTGTCACATGCCAAGCCCCAGATTTGGCACCCGTACTTCCAGCTTGGTGCTATGATCTGTTTGTAAATTATCAGCTTGTTGGAGAGTGACAGTTTACTGCGCGGGCAGAGTAGCCAGTAGTGCTTCGCCACCTCAGCACGTAAGCTTGTTCTGATGGCAGTCACATGCTTGGCAAATGTGAGTCTGCGGTCAAGCAGAACTCCAAGGTACTTTGCTGCGTTCGGCTGTGCTACGGGGGCTCCCTCGATATGGACGGTCGGTGGCGTTCTTCGCTTTAGAGTAAAGCAAACTTTGGTAGATTTTCCGCTGTTTATGCCGATGTTCCAACGCTTTGCCCATACCGAGAACCGATCTGCAAAGTCCTGGATACCATCGGCTGCGTCGTGCTCGCATCGGGACCTGTAGGTGACGCACACGTCATCGGCAAATATGGCCAACATAGATTTCCTGTATTGGCTTACGTCTGGCTGCGGCATATCGTGGCTATACAGGCAGTAAAGCAGGGGGCCGAGGACACTACCTTGTGGAACTCCAGCTGCCTTATTATGTTCGGTGGAAAGTGCTGAATGGAATCGCACAGCGAATCGCCTTCCTTCCAGGTACGATTTCAGCAACCCGAAATATGGAGCAGGTAGCGTCTGTTTGATTTTTAGCTGGGGTCCGATGTGCCACACTCGATCAAACGCTTCTCGAATGTCTAAGAAGAGGCTTTTGCAATATTCCTTATTGTCGTAGGCAGTCAGAATTTGCTCGACGACCCGATGGAGCTGCTCGACAGTACAGTGGCCAGCACGAAAACCGAACTGGTGCTCAGGGGTAATTCCCTGGGCTTCCATGATTGTTACAATCCGGGCAGCAATCAGTCTCTCAAACACCTTCGAAATTGAAGGGAGAAGACTGATCGACCGGTAGGAGGCGGGCTCCCTTTCTGGCTTGCCAGGTTTGTGGATCATGGAGATTATCCCGAGCTTCCACTGATGAGGGAAGTATTGCAACCTCACGATAGCATTGAAAGCCAACGCTATGTAGAGGATCGCATGACTGGGCAGTGCCTTCAATGAGGCGTTGCAGATAACGTCCTGTCCTGGTGCTCTGTTTTTACTCTGGTTCGCAATGACATCGGCTATCTCGCAAGGTTCAAACGTCGTGATTGGTGGGTTTATATAAAGCGCTTGGTTCAACTGCTCCTGAGTTTCTTCAACCTGTTGCAGGCTGGCAAGATTGAATGGTTGAAATCGGTCGGCGAGGTGCGCAGCGAATACCTCCGCTTGTTCCAAGTCGGTCCAACACCATGTCCCGTTACTGTAGGCTAATGGCGCCTTCCTCGTGCAACGCCTTTTGATAGCACGCGTGGCCTTCCAGAGTGAATGCGTCGCTTCACTTTCGACTCCAGTGCAACGCCAACGCGCAACGGAGCCTACTCAGCGCTCTATTCCATTCCGTCTTGTCCAGCGGGTGGCGAGACCTCATCCACCTAGTGCGTAAGCGCCTCTTCTCAGCTATGAGTAGCAGGATCTCCCTGGCTATTGGGATTCGATCTGCCGCGGGCTGCCGAGATATGCTGCGAGTTGCCAGTCTAGCTGCTGTTTTTATGTTGTTGGTGAACAGATCAATTGCATCATCAACGTCCTGTTCGGAGCTTAAGGCAGTGTTGAGGGGCAGAGTGGACTCCAGCTGCGATTGGAATACCTCCAGGTTAGTGCGTCTAGTGATTATCCGCTCCATTTTAGGGTAGCATATTGCCCCCGCATCCAGCGTAATTACCAGAGGCAGGTGGTCGGAGCTTAGCTCAACAACCGCACTTATGCTGGCTTGGGTGCCCAGCACACCCCTTGTCAGCGCAAAGTCAATGTAGCCTGGAGAGCCTCTACTGCCGTATGGGTATCTTGTTGGTCCTCCTGTTGCTAGCGAGTTCACCTCCGAGTTTAGAAAGAGATTTGCTAGTGCAAAGCCTCTCTGGTTGCTTCTTTCCGCACCCCAGAGCCGGTGGGACGCATTCCAATCGCCCGCAACGATGAATCTAATGCGAAACTCTTCCAGAATGTCCTTGAACTCGTCCGTAGTCCACGCAAATCTCGGGGGGCAGTATACCGCTCCAAAGCTTATAGGGCCAAGTGCTGTTTCGCTAGTAGCCGGCGCAAGTTGTACCTTGTTAGTTGCTATAGGTGTTAGCGGGAAATGGGCAAGGCTAGATTTGATCATGATGGCTGCCCCGCCTTTGGCGTTGCCGGCACTCGGATCATTGGCAGTGTAGGCTACATAGCCAAATAACTTAGGTGTCTCTGCCCCCTTCCAGTGTGTCTCACTGAGCAGTAAAACATCGATTTCGTGACGTCGTACAAAGCACTCAACTTCAGGCAACTTCGTGGATACGCCGTCGGCGTTCCATACTAGGATGCGCAGCGGCATCATTATGGGGCTTGCTGCACATGGACGGCAGTGAGCAGATTAAGAATCTGCCCCTGCTGCTGTGTCTGTTGTTGCTGCTGCTTTAGCAACATCATCATGATCTCCATCTGTTTTTCTTGGGAAATGATGCTATCACTCAGCAACTGGAGGATGGCTTCGATGTTGTTGTTGGTGTCCATCGCATGCTGTAGTGGCTCTCTCGTCTCCCTTTGTCGGCTGCGGATCCGGTCGTTAAAGTGCTGCTGGGTTTGCTGCTGGTGCTGCTTTGCTACGGCTACATATGATACGCCGCCTTGAAGGGTAGCAGTCGGCCTGCTTCCGGTGGTGTAGTGCGGCAAACTTCTCGCATTGCCTTCGGGTTTGCTTCCAAGTCCACTCTTGGGCCTCGAGCGTTGTAGATACTCCTGGTACTTGGTGCAGCCCGAATAGTTGGCTGGGTGCTGTTTACCACAGTTGTAGCAGGTGCATTCCTAACTACGTGGTCGAGTACAATCCTTGGCAGGATGCTCTCCAATGCACTTTACACAGATGTGAGCTTTGCGGCAGTATTTGGCCGTGTGACCAATTTGCTGGCATCGATGGCATTCCACGATAGCAGTGCGCTTGCGAAGTGGTTCTATTACTACTCTCATATGGCATAGAGTCTTCACTGCTAGGATCGCCTTGTTATTGGCCGCAGAGGCAATATTGATGAAGAATATATTGACTGGCTTATTTGTGGGAGTGCCAGGCTCGCTGCGCTTTAGGGGCGTATGTACATCAAGCACCTTGTGACCAACTTTTTCAATCTCTTCTTTGTTCTGGCTGGACAGTTTGCTATGATGCAGACCTTTTATGCAGACCCTATACGGTCTGTCCTCCTTAAGCTGATAGCAGTGGAACTCGTATTGCTCGTCCTCAAGCCAGCTGACGATACTTCGAAACGTGCTTGCATCCGCAGCGTAAAGTCGCATGACGCCACCCAGAGATGCTCTAGCTTCGACCTTGCTAATGTCTACCACTCTTTCAATGCCCAACATCAGCAAATTGACGTCGTTAACGCCTTCAAGCACAATAGGTGGTGGTTTTGGTTGCGCTTTGCTAATAGCAGCCGTCTGCTGCGCAGCAATAGCAGCTTGGCGGCTAGTGCTGGGCTGCTCGTCACTTACAAGGTCAGCTTCTAAATTAGCGGCGAGGAGTCCGAATCGATTTGATCGGCCATTGTATCTATTTTCGAAGATGTCATCCTTCTTTCCAGGGTTAGGTTTTTTCCTCTCTGGCTTTGGAGAAGCGCCTGGTGTAAGCTTGCGCTTAATGGTTTGGAAGCGGGTGTGCATCCAAGCTGGTGATCCATTGTCGCTTGAGAGAGAACCAGTAGTCGAGGTCAGAGTCGTGACAGCCTTGGCAGTTCCGTTCATCGTCTCGGGTAGATTGACGGCTTTTCTAAGCGCCTCGCCAAGGATCTCTTTGTTTTTTATTGTATTCATTCGAGCGACCGCGTGGACGCTGGGCGGCGGAGCCCCACTTTGTATAAGTAAGTTCCCACTCTTTGAATGAAAGTGGTTGAGTTCCACTATGAGTTCCACTATAATATCACTGATAGCGACTTTGGCAAGCGCCTATTCGCAATTTGTGCCACTATTTTGGACTTTTCACTATGAAAAGTAATTTTTTACTTTTTCACGTTGATTTGTTACGTACTGTCACACAGTGACACGAAAAGCGAATATTATCAATTTAACAAAATTTTAACAAAAACAAAACAATCACAGATAACAAATAATTTATGAGAAGGGTCAGCTTCTGCTGGCCTTTGTTAAAGGAGATCGGGAAATGAGATCCCTTGGTTGCCTTTTGTTGAGCTATTTTACTTATTACTTTACTTGCAAAAAACTCTCCAGGGTATGCCGTTGAGTTCACTTATCAAACTTACATTTTCTGTGTCCCATCTAGCCTGTCAGGTTAAAATCTATGTTCTTTGATAAGTTGGTAGTTGAGCGCCAATTAAGCTGGTCCTATTGTCGGACCTCCTGATGACGGTCCCAGCAGATAAGGTCCAAGATGAAGGTGATCCCCTGGTCCTGGTGTTACCCGGGCGGAATGTCTTCTTACGTAGATTACGGTGGAGGGCGTGACTTTGGGTGACTTTGGGAGGGCAAAGGGGGCTGACACTGGCCTTCGGGCTCAGCGTGGATAAATTATAAAATTGATTTACGGCAAGTCGCCGGAGTAGCTGGTTCTTTATTTCTAAAGTGTTCGCTTAAGACTGAATACAAAGAATATGAAAAATATAAATTTACCCTAGATTCAATGCATCACGCCATAAACCCATGGTCGGCAAGCCGACTCAGCATTTATGCAGCGCAATTCGGTACCCCGGATACTAGGTGTCCGATTGCCGCTGCTGACCGTTCTTAGCACGGAGCGCTGAACTCAGTTGGGTCGCGTCAGCATTGTTTACATGAAGCTACTTAGTTGCTAGGGAATTAGCTGCGCTCTATCAGTTGTTAAATACTCCCCCCTCAGATTATGACCGTCCTCGGTTATATTAAGCTTATCGATGGTTTGTTGTATCTCGATGGATGCTCGCTTCCTTCTTAATGCCAAGAAAAGGATGAGTGAACCAATCAGACCAACGTTCAGGATTACTCCAGCCACGAACCAAAGTTTGGGACGAGGTTGACCGTCCTTAATCCCTTGGATAAAGAGCAGGTTGTCGTTGTTCATGCGGTGTAGCAAGGGCATGCTCAATACTGGGTCGTGGCCGACGATGTTCATTAGTAATGCCAGGCTGTTTATCTATTGTTTTTCGGAAATTTACGAATTCCGTTCCGTTGATGAACGGTTACCAGATTAGTTCCTTTCTCTCTATGCATTCAGTGACCGAAAAGGTGTCTTCGTCACATTCTGCCAAAGTGTCTTCGTCGAGTCGTAGGATTACTTGAAAATGTGATACCGGGTAGACGAGGACTTTCTTACATCTGACTTTGACTCTTTGACTTTATGGATAGGCTATTAGTATATGGATAACGTTTTCGGACTGGAGGACCCTAATTTTTGCGGCTTCTAATAAACTAACTATTGGAGTGTCTTGTTTAATAAGTGATTTCAAATCGGCATGATCAAGGATAGTGGGATTTACCAAAGACACTAGAATAATAAGATGCGTAACGGCCATACATTGGTTTTGCACTATGCACCCACTTTTTTGGTGGCGGCAATAATTGCTCTCTGCCCGCTCGCGTAAAATTGATAGCATAAAAATCTAAAAATAGAATTCACTTGCTTGTGTGAGTGAAAACAGTAAACAAAAAGTGTGCATGTGTGCGAAGTTGTGCTAGAAGACGATTTTCGGTCCGAAATCAATTTTGATCTAAGAAACAAATTTGATTAATGTTTTGGTCAATTTCGTTGTAATATGAGCTAATAAAATAATATTTAAAAATTGATGCCGTGACTATTATTTTTTTTTTTAAAGTTTTTTTAATATTCTTTAGTTAAAATCGCCGCTCGAATTAGCTACTGTTTACATATAAATATTTTTATTATTAATTATCTGTAATAAATTTAATTTTTGGTACCCAGGGAACACCATGGGGAGGCCATTAAAATTGTAATGGGGTCGTATATTTATATGACCTTCGAGTCAATGTTAAACATTAAAATATTTCCATGTTCCCCAACTAAGCTAGTTTTCTAACTATCCGTAAATTGGCACTTTTCCGCCCATTTCATTAAATTTTTTGGATCCTTTTCAGGAAACCTAAACAATTTAAGAGCGGGGTAATCGCTGCACTTGTTCCCACTGATATTTTATCTCTTTTTGTCGGCCATAGCAAATTTCTTTACATAAAACAATTAATGTTAAATTCAAATGTTCAAACCTTTATCGAAAAGCAGCAGTACCAGCACAACGTAATATAGGCGCAACAAATTATGAAAGTATGTACACTTTTAAAATTTTTTTTTATTTTGTACTACTTAGGACAATAACTTATCGCACTTTATCGCAATTGTGCTTTAATAAATTAGAAAATCAATTTTTTTTAATTTAAAAATGCGTTTATATTATTAAAATTTCGAGAAACAGTAGCAAACGAGGAGCACTATGTATTTGTCAGCTTTAAGCAAACGAATTAAGAAGAACTAAAAGAAGAAAGAATACATTTGGCGCGCTTTCTTACCCACCCAAAATTTCGCGGTTTTTACAAATATCAAATTAGAATATAACAAAAACAAATACTGAGAATAGATCATTTACAGAAGTATGCATATTTTTTTACTTGTTAACTAGTAATTTGTACTAATAAATATACTAAATAGTTAAAAAACATCATATGCAACCTGTGTAAGTTAACAACTAATATATCACTCAATATATTTGAGTCAGCCGCAAATACCGTAGCAACTAAGTAGCTTCATATAAACAAGGTTGATGCGCTCCAACTGAGTTCAGCGTTCCGCGCTAAGAACAGTCAGCAGCGGCAATCGGACACCCAGTCTCTGGGGTACCGAACTGCGCTGCATAAATGCTGAGTCGGCTTGCCGACCATGAGTTTATGGCGTGATGCATTGGAGCTAGGGTAGATTTATATTCTTTCAATTCTTTGTATTCAGTTTTAAGCCAGCACTTTATGAATGAAGATCACTGCTACTCCGGCACTTGCCGTTAAATACATTTGTTTAAACTGAACAATCTCGCTGAGCCTCAGGCCAGCGATCGACAAAGGGGGCTAAGTCACGCCCTGCACCATAATCTCCATAAGAAGTCATCACCCGCTGGCTTGACAGCCAGGCGCATCGTGCACTAAGGAGGAATTCCTATCTAGCGTCTGGGGACGCGGAGGACAATCTCACACAGGAATTACACCACTACATAATTGGCGCTCAACAACCATCTTATCAGAACACCTAGATTTTTACCTGACAGGCTAGTTAGGTCACAAAAAATGTAAGTTTGATAAGCGAACCTCAAACGGCTTGCCCTTGAGTAATTAAATAAATAAAAGAGCTAACTACATGCATGCTTATAGGAAGTAATATTTCCGTTGCATACTTTTACCGAAATAATATTTTCATTGCATACTTTTACCGAAATTATATTTCCATTGCATACTTTTACCAAAGTAATAGTTCCAGTGCATACTTTTACCAAATATTATTTCCCATTGCATACTTTTACCAAGAGTTCATTCTCCACTGCATACTGTTACCAAGTGTTTTCCCCGGCTCAGCTGCTCCTGGCCACTTACGCCGATGACACCGCCATGTTGGCGTCTCATTCTTCACTGCAAACTGCCTCCAATGCAGTCCAGGAATGGCTGCATGCAATTGAAGAATGGACTGCCAAATGGAATGTGGCCATTAACTCCTCAAAGTCAGCCTGTGTAACTTTTTCCCTGCGGCCCGGAACTTGCACAGGTCTGACCTTCGATGGAAACCCCATCATCAATGTCACATCGCACTGCTACCTAGGAGTACATCTGGATCGGAGACTGACCTGGAGGGCCCACATCACGTCGGTCAAATTCAAGTCCCTGGCGAAGCTAAAAAAGCTCGACTGGCTCTTGCACTCTAGCAAGCTACAAATGAGCTCTAAGGCTCTTTTAATCAAAGCCATACTAGCTCCAACGTGGAGTTATGCCATCCAGGTGTGGGGAACTGCCGCCAAATCCCAGCTCAATAGGCTCCGAGTGGTCCAGTCGAGAGCTGCACGTCACGCATCTGGGCTCCCCTGGTACGTGACGAACAAGGTAATCGAAACAGATCTGAAAGTTACCCTTCTTGGGGATCAGATCAATTTTCATAGCAGCCGTTATGCCGACAGGCTTGTAGTCCACCCGAACCGACTGGCAAATATGCTTGTTAATCCCATCTCCCTCCGAAGGCTGAAGAGGGTACACCCCAGCGATCTCCCCACCCGGAGGATAATATAAGTTAAGTAATTAATAACTAGATAAATCTTTCCCTCTGTATTAAATTAAGAAACCACTTGGTCTCATATACTTTTTATAAGCACATTAGGTTAAGTTCAGTGGAGTTGACTGAACGATTCCTTTTGAAACCCAAATAAAAATACATGCTGCAAAAAAAAAAAAGTTACCAAGTGTGAATTATACAGCATACCCCAAGTTACTGTAAGCTATTGCTGCCCATCGGAATGAAATAATAAATAAGAGAAAATTATTTCTTTGCGCAAACATTTTATTTTGAGGAAAAATTTCTTTTATCAACCCGTACCACAGCCGAACGCAGCAAAGTACCTTGGAGTTCTGCTTGACCGCAGACTCACATTTGCCAAGCATGTGACTGCCATCAGAACAAGCTTACGTGCTAAAGTGGCGAAGCACTACTGGCTACTCTGCCCGCGCAGTAAGCTGTCCAACTCGAACAATCTGACAATTTACAAACAGATCATAGCACCAAGCTGGAAGTACGGGTGCCAAATCTGGGGCTTGGCATGTGACAGCCAAATCAAAAGGATCCAGGCCATCCAAAATAAGGTCGCAAGACTCATCACCGGCTGCGAGTGGTTTGTGCGAAACACCACCCTGCACAGAGACCTCAAACTCGCGACGGTATTCGACGAGATAAACCAGCACTCGAGTCGATACCATGACTGGCTGGAGCGCCACAGAAATCGACTTTCCAGCGCTCTAAACAGATCTCGCCCACCAGGAAGGCTCAACAGAAGGCAACCAAGGCATCTCCTATAACAAGGGCCAGCAGAAGCTGACCCTTCTCATAAATTATTTGTTATCTGTGATTGTTTTGTTTTTGTTAAAATTTTGTTAAATTGATAAAGCTAACTAGACTATAGTTAGCCGGCGCGCCCAAATGGGCTGAATCAATAGAAAAAAAGGACATAAAGGGGTTCCCAGATTTCCCCGTACGCCTCAATAAAGCTTAAATAAAAAAATAATAATAATATAATAAAATAATAAGTAATAAATAAGATTGAAAATTATTCCTTTGCGCAAACCTTTTTCTTAAGGAAAAAGTTTTTTGTCAACTTTCATTCAGTTTCTCGCGCAACGTAATTTCATTGTCTCGAAAGCCGTTCAATTGTGCTCGGGAAAAATAAATTTGTGCGGTGAAAACCAATAGTCGATGAGTTGGGCAGAATATAGAGATATCAAAGTCGAATACGATAGTGACGGCGGGTGGGACTTAGAATCAGAAGGCTTTCGTCCTAATACTACAAATACCATTATAGACATGGCCGCTGCCCAGTTACAGGCAATTATATCTGGAGCCGTTAGCCGTTAGCAAGAAACTAGATTGAAGCAGGCGTTCCAGTCAGAGCTAGACGAGCTAAAACAGCAGATGCAAAACTTGAAGTAGTCCCAGGCGTTCAATGGAAATTTAAGCTTGACATGGCTAAGACCATACCAGATTTTACGGGAGAACAAGATGACTATGTGTCATGGCGACAGTCAGCCGTAGACGCATACGACATTTTCAGAAAATATAATGGTAGCGAGCCACACTACCAGGCAGTTTCGATCATCAGAAATAAAATCAGGGGATCGGCAAGAGGGCTACTGGTTGCCCATAACACAGTCTTGAATTTCGATGCCATCATTGCTCGATTAGACTGCACTTACGCGGACAAAACGTCGTTGTGTGTCCTTAGGCAGGGTCTTGAAACAGCTAGGCAAGGAGAGCTTAGCCTAATGCAGTACTACGACGACGTAGAAAAGCGATTGACGTTAATAGCGAATAAGATCGTTATGACTTACGAACCTGATAGTGCCATACTGTTTAATAATGACGTTAGAGAGGATGCTCTCCATATATTTATTGCTGGCCTTAGAAAACCATTGAGGGCTATAGTCTTGCCGGCGCAGCCCAAGGATTTGCCCTCAGCTTTAGCTTTGGCTAGGGAATCCGAGGCTACCATAGAGCGCACTACCTTTGCTGCCACATATGCAAAGGCTTTAGAGGACAAGGCACTCACCTATGAGCACCGAAGAAACCAAAACCGCTCAAGGGAGCCGCAGGGAAAGCACCACAGGGCCGAAGATGGCCAAGGGAAGAACCCTCACTTTTATAAAAAACAGAACAGGCCCCAACAAAGTAGTTCTGCCCAGAACGCGGGCAACTACCGTAATCAATCGCCTGAGCCTATGGAATTAGGCTCCACCAGACTCAACACAGGCAACCGACTTCCTTTGAAAGCGGTCAGCCTATAGACGCCAAGGCCGAAAGTGCTCGAGGCCATACAAGATTTGGCTCCGCACGTAGAACCGGTCAAAGGCGTCAAAGGTTGCAGAACACCATGCAACAAGCTGGTGATAAAAATGACAGCGAATATGAAGGTGCAGCCGGAGCGGCTGTGACCGAGATAGACGATGAGTCGGACGAAAATGATCAGATCAATTTTTTAGGGAGCGCTCCCGACTGCCGTTCATTTAACGCCAGCTACAAGGGAGACTACTAAAAATTTTAATCGACACAGGGGCGGCAAAAAACTACATCAAGCCCGTAAAGGAGCTTAAGAATGTGGTGCCGGTCGATTCCCCTTTCACAGTTAGTTCCATTCGTGGTTCTAACAGAGTTCACCAGAAATGTTTATTGAATATTTTTGGAAAAACATCTCCATTTTTTCTTTTGGACGAGCTGACACCATTTGATGGGATTATAGGATTTGACCTCTTAGCCCAGGCGGGAGCAAAAATCGACGCAGAGAAAGGACGATGTTAATTTTACTAACGTAAATGACATCGCCATACCGGAACCTGTAAAAGTTCAATTCCAAAACATGATTGCAAACAGATCTAAGGCATTTTCAGTTGGTAACGAGGCACTGCCATTTAACACTTCTGTTGTAGCCACAATTCGCACAAGCGACGATAAGCCGGTATATTCCAAATTATACCCGCACCCCATGGGTGTATCTGAGTTTGTTAAGCGAGAAATCGCAGACTTACTGCAGAAAGGCATTATTAGAACGTCTAGGTCTAAGTACAACAATCCAACAGGATGATGAGCTGGGGAACAAAAATAAGCGTTTGGTTATAGACTTTAGGAAACTTAACGAAAAAACCATCGTTGATAAGTACCCAATGCCAAACATCCCTATGATACTGCAAACTTAGGAAAAGTCAAGTACTTTGAAGTCCGGCTACCACCAGATATACTTGGCCGAGCATGACCGTGAAAAAACCTCCTTTTGCGGTGAACAGCGGAAAGTATGAGTTTTGTCGATTACTGTTCGGGTTGAAGAATGCGGGAAGCATCTTCCAAAAAGCGATCGACGACGTCTTGCGGGAACAGATCGGCAAATCGTGCTATGTTTACGTAGATGACGTCATTATTTTTTCTGAAAATGAAAACGACCATGTTAAGCATATTGAGTGGGTTTTAAAAAGCCTGTGCAATGCTAACATGAAGGTGTCCAACGAGAAGACGCACTTTTTTAAGCAAAGCGTTGAATATCTGGGGTTTATTGTCACCAATGGAGGTGCAAAAACTGACCCAGAAAAAGTAAAGGCCATAAAACAATACCCAGAGCCTACAAATTTGTATGAGCTAAGGTCATTTTTGGGTCTGGCCAGTTATTACCGATGCTTCGTTAAAGACTTTGCGGTGATCTCGAGGCCTTTGACAAGCTTGCTGAAAGGAGAAAATGGCAAGCACATGTCTAAGAAGACTCCTATTGAGTTTGGTGACTTGCAGAGAGATGCTTTCGAGAGGCTGAGAAACGTCTTGGCTTCCGAGGATGCAATTCTCAGATACCCTGATTTCTGGAAGCCATTCGATCTAACGACGGATGCTTCCGCATACGGTATCGGTGCGGTTTTATGGCAAGACCCATCACCATGATCTCTAGGACCCTTAAAGAGAGCGAGTCGCACTACGCCACAAATGAAAGAGAATTGTTGGCCATAGTGTGGGCTTTAGGCAAGTTACAACACTACCTATACAGCACTCGCGACATTAACATTTACACGGACCATAAGACGCTGACATTCGCGGTGTCCGATCATAATCCAAATCCCAAGATAAAAAGATGGAAAGCGTATATTGATGATCATAACGCTAAGATCCACTACAAACCGGGTAAAGACAACCAGGTGGCTGACGCTCTTTCCAGGCAGAACTTTAATGACCTACAAAGTGAGCCTCAGTCAGACGCTGCGACTATTCACAGCGAACTGTCACTGACCTACACGGTCGAAGCGACAGACCAACCGGTAAACTGCTTTAGAAATCAGATTGTCATAGAAGAAGCATGTTTCCGACTTAAGCGAAGCTTGGTGTTGTTTTGAAGTAAAACTCGCCACCTAATCAACTTCGCCGACAAAAGCACCATTTTGGAAATGCTGAAGGATTTTGTGAACCCCGAAGTCGTAAACGCTATTCACTGTGACTTGACCACTCTGGCAAGTTTGCAACACGAGTTAATTGTTCATTTCCCGGCTACGCAGTTTCCATACCGTAAAAATATGGTGATGGACGTTACCAATAGAAACGAGCAGTTGGAAATAATCACGACAGAACACAATCGTGCACCCAGGGCGGCTCAGGAGAATACCAAGCAAGTCCTCCGCGATTATTATTTCCCAAAAATGAGCAGCTTAGCAAAGGAAGTTGTTGCAAATTGCAAAATATGCACTAAAGCCAAATATGACAGGCACCCTAAGAGGCAGGAGCTCGGGGAAACACCCATTCCAAGCTATACCGGCGAAATGCTACACATTGATATCTTCTCAACTGATAAGAAGCAATTCTTAACATGCATTGACAAATTCTCGAAGTTTGCAGTAGTGCAACCAATACTGTCCAGAACAATAGTGGACGTCACAGGGCCCCTGCTTCAACTCGTAAATTTGTTCCCCACAATCAGGACAATATATTGCGACAATGAAGCCGCCTTCAATTCGGAAACTGTCACCTCGTTACTTAAAAACAACGACCACATTGACATTGTGAATGCGGCCCCGCTGCATAGCGTGTCAACGGTCAAGTGGAACAATTCCACAGTACCTTGACAGAAATAGCCAGGTGTCTTAAGTTAGACAGAAAAATCAGCGATACGACAGAACTAATCTTGAGGGCAACGATAGAATATAATAAGACCATACATTCTGTCACTCTGGAGAAACCGGTCGAGATCTTCCACACGGGTTCCGATGATCGCTGCCTAGGCATTAAAGACAGGTTGATAAAAGCCCAGCAAAATAACATCGAAAGATGCAACCCAGCTAGGCAAAACCGTGTGTTTGAGGTAGGAGACGAGGTTTTTGTCAAAAACAATAAAAGGTTAGGTAACAAGCTTACCCCGTTGTGCACAGAACAAAAAGTCCAGGCAGACCTGGGAACGTCTGTTCTTTTTGAACAGCGTGACTGCTTGAGGCATTCGAGTAACCTATCTGAATTTATTAGCATGGTAGATGAGACAGAAAGATTGTCCGAATCTTTCCCACAGTCGCATATGCGCAAATTGTTAGATGTCGATACAGATCATCTTAGAAACTTGTTGTCCGTTCTAAAAATACACCACCGTATTGCGAGAAGCCTAGACTTCCTGGGTACAGCTCTTAAGGTAGTTGCGGGAACTCCTGACGCCTCAGATTTCCTAAGAATCAGAATGACCGAAGCTCAGCTATTAGACTCAAACTCCAGGCAGATTAACATAAACTCCGAAACTCAAGAACAGATAAATAAACTTACCGACACCATTAACAAAATTATTAAAGCCCGAAATAACGAAATATCGTAATTGTGCTTTAATAAATCAGAAAATCCATTTTTTTAAATTTAAAAATGCGTTTATATTATAAATATTTCGAGAAACAGTAGCAAACGAGGAGCACTATGTATTTGTCAGCTTTAAGCAAACGAATTTAGAGGAACAAAAAGAAGAAAGAATACATTTAGCGCGCTTTTTTACCTACCCAAAATTGCGCGGTTTTTACAAATAACAAATAAGAATATAACAAAAACAAATACAGAAAATAGATCATTTACAGAAGTATGCATCTATTTTTACTTGTTTACTAGTAACTAATAAATATACTAAATAGTTAAAAAAACATCATATGCAATCTGTGTATTGCAAAATTGAATTCTTGAGGCAGGACCAGCGCACTTAAGAACCACTAAGATCAAATAAATTTTCCACGTCGCAAGCTGAATACTCTAACGACATATAAAGTAATTTATTAAAATAATTCGGTATTATTATGTACATTTATTCACCTATTACCATTTCTATGATGTAATTAAATAATTATCATGTTAAGGCAATGCAAAATTAGAGTTTTTACTTACGAGTACTTTGTACTCCATTGCCAGGGTACAAATAATATAGATTGGAAGTCCATAAACTTCTGAAGTGAAGGGCATATTTTGTCAAACTTACAATATATGAGCATACGTGTGCACACATACAGGGCTCGGCTGTCGCTGTATGCGTACAAGAGAGCTGCTGGCTCTAGAGCGCTCTCTCTCTGGCTCTTGAACAAAAATTCGAGAGAGCCTGGAGCCAGATCTAGGGCCAGCCCGAAAAAATCGTGTGCAAAAAAATTGGATGGCGTTACGCATCTTATTATTCTAGTGTCTTTGGCCAGGGTGATGAGCGTAATGAACCTGAATGAGACCAGGTCGTATTTACTTTAATCTGGCTTACTACTAAGGAATATGCAAATAAAAGTGGGAATATTTATTTGAACCTCCCCTTAATAAGAACTGACGTTCCCAGGTCTGCCTGCACTACTTGTTCTGTGCACATTGGTGTTAGCTTGTTTCCTAATCTTTTATTGTTTTTGACAAAAACCTCGTCTCCTACCTCAAAAACACGGTTTTGCCTAGCTGGGTTGCATCTTTCGATGTTATTTTGCTGGGCTTTTATCAACCTGTCTTTAATGCCTAGGCAGCGATCATCGGAACCCGTGTGGAAGATCTCGACCGGTTTCTCCAGAGTGACAGAATGTATGGTCTTATTATATTCTATCGTTGCCCTCAAGATTAGTTCTGTCGTGTCGCTGATTTTTTGTCTAGCTTAAGACACCTGGCGATTTCTATCAAGGTGCTGTGGAATCGTTCCACTTGACCGTTGGACGAGCTATGCAGCGGGGCCGCATTCACAATGTCAATGTGGTAGCTGTTCTTAAGTAATGAGGCGATAGTTTCCGAATTGAAGGCGGCTTCATTGTCGCAATATATTGTTTTGATTTTGGGGAACAAATTTACGAGTTGAAGCAGGGGCCCTGTGACGTCCACTATTGTTCTGGACAGCACTAGTTGCACTATTGCATATTTCGGGAACTTGTCAACGCATGTTAAGAATTGCTTCTTATCGGTTGAAAAGATATCAATGTGCAACATTTCGCCGGTATAGCTTGGAATGGGTGTTTCCTCGAGCTCCTGCCTCTTAGGTTGCCTGTCATATTTGGCTTTGGTGCATATTTTGCAATTTGCAACAACTTCCTTTGCTAGGCTGCTCATTTTTGGAAAATAGTAATCGCGGAGGACCTGCTTGGTATTCTCCTGAGCCACCCTGTGTGCACGATTGTGTTCTGTAGTGATAATTTCCAACTGCTCGTTTCTATTGGTAACATCTATTACAATAGTCTTGCAATATCGAAACTGCGTAGCCGGGAAATGAGTCATTAAGTCGTGTTGAAAACTTGCCTTTAAGACTAGATAACCAATTCAATAATATCAGCGTTAGCGGGAGTTAGTTTTGTAAGCTATACGCTCTTTATTTGTGACGCGTATTGCGCACATTAGTTGTAAATAGATCTAAGAGAAATAAACTGAATTCATAGATTAGGTATAAATAAAACTAAGGGATATAAAACTGAAGCAATTGAAATGTAAATATTTGAGAGCGAGCGCCAACAAGTACGGGCGGAGGGTCACCCTGAAGCCAGAAGGCTGACCACGCGAATAAAAGTCCATCCGGGGCCTATATAAAGCGGGCGTCTGCCGGGTATTAGGGACTCAACAGCCGACAGCGATCAGATGAGGTAATCCTACCTGGGAGCACCCGTCCAGTAGTTAGCAGTAGAGTCACTTTTGTGGAGAACCGGATAAGCAAATCTAGTTTTAATGATCGGCTTGTGGCTGACCGAACGGTCCCCAACTCTCTCTTTCTCTTGCGCGGCTCCTTCCCGGTCCCCGAATTAGATTTCTCTTGCGCTTGCGGACGACCTTTGTCATCCCCTAGCAGTTGCACGACTTCCCCGCCGGACGCCGAGCCTACCCCCCGGCAGGAACCCGGACCGGACCCGCCGCGCGGACTCTGCAATAACCGTTCAACTCTTTTGTATCCTTTCTTTGAATAAAATAAGTCTGATACACAATTACCACGAAATTCACCCCGACTTCTACTCTGGGAACGGGTCGGCTTCTTCTTCCAGCAACCCCCTGAGCTGTCCCAACCCCGACTAACCGTCACATGTTACAATCAAAATCAAACTGCACTTATATTACTCTACCCAAGCTTACCGCGTCCGGCAAGCCGAGCGCTCGACCAACAAAGTGCTGACACTAGCAAAAACAGCATATCTCAGCATATCCCTAAAGGCGTTTATGCTGAATCTGCATACAAAAATGCTAGGTTAATCACCCAAGCTATATACCGACTTGAATTTACTCATTAACAGTGTTAACTACACTCCCCTAAGAAGTAGACGGTCCTCGGTCATGGAACTTGTCAACGACTGCATCTCCCTCGCAACTCGTCTCCTCCTCAACACCAAGATGACCGGATAGAGCAGTTAATGAAGACGCTGGATCCCTCGCCAACCGCAAACCAGATGTCAGTAGTTTCAGCCGATTTCACCTCCCTCTTGGGATAACCTCAAAATTACTATTGCTAATCCTTTGGAGTGGTTGGAGTGTAGATATCTGTATGAATACAGTCAAAGCAGCATTTGGTACTCTCACTCAAAGTTCTGACTGACTGAGTGAGACATTGAGTAAAACGGATTTGGCAAATGTGGTGAAGGCATGAGTAGAAAATTTACCGTACCCGAACGGAAAGGCAATGCACGAATGAGTTTCGCGAACGAGTACTCGGAATAAGCGAGTCGGTTAATTGTGCGCCGTCAAATTTTGTGCGTGTTTGTTTTTGTCGATTTTGTTTTGCTTTTTAATACAAGACATAGAAAAATAGAAAGACATGGATTAATTATTGTATATAAATTAAGCTGGTCCTATTGTCGGTCCTCCTGATGACGGTCCCGGCAGATAAGATCCAAGATGAAGGTGATCCCCTGGTCCTGGTGTTACCCAGGCGGAATGTCTTCTTACGTAGATTACGGTGGAGGGCATGACTTTGCCCCCTTAGCTGACACTGGCCTTCGGGCTCAGCGTGGATAAATTATAACAAATAAAATGGATTTACGGCAAGTCGCCAGAGTAGCTGGTTCTTTATTTCTAAAGTGTTCGCTTAAGACTGAATACAAAGAATATGAAAAATATAAATTTACCCTAGATTCAATGCATCACGCCATAAACCTATGGTCGGCAAGCCGACTCAGCATTTATGCAGCGCAATTGGGTACCCCGGATACTGGGTGTCCGATTGCCGCTGCTGACCGTTCTTAGCGCGGAGCGCTGAACTCAGTTGGGGCGCGTCAGCATTGTTTACATGAAGCTACTTAGTTGCTAGGGAATTAGCTGCGCTCTATCAGTTGTTAGCTTATATGCATGTAATTTATTTATTTTTTTGTTCAATTACTTAATGCAGAAACATTATTTTGTTTATAGTATCAGAATTGTTAGCAATAATACATCCTTTTTCTGAAATGAAATTTCTAGCATCTGAAAATGCAGCTAGTTTTATATAATAGGGGAAAAATATTTTTGTTTATGTGCCACCATTTAAGGCATTAAAAATCATCTGTATAATTTACTGTTACGTTCATGTAGCTGTCAATTTCATGCTTTAGGGGGTCAATAGCATTGAATTGATTACGGTCTTGAATAAAATCAGAAAATGCATCGTCACACAAGCTCAAAGAATTATTAGAATAGGAATTTACAGAGGTTAACGAAAATGTTTTCATAATTTGTTTGCATTGCACAGGTTTATTAGTTGGTGGAAAAAGGAAAAGTTTTATGGTAGTTAGAAATATATGGAAAGATAATTTTTGAAATTTGATCGGACAAATCGGACTTGAGATGTGCGATACATGCATTACACAGTTTGTATATGCAGTGCAACATTTCCGTCATTTTCTTATATATGGGTCAGATAAGTGGATTGTGGTCTTCCAGTTTTTTTGAGACCTCTTCAAAAACAGAAAGTACACGGACAATTGAGCTCAAATAACTTAAATTATTTCCATCAATTCTGGGTGTTTGGTGTTTCTTAAGTAAAATATTTGTTATTTCAACCCAATTGACCTCCACTAACTTAAACAAATAGAAAATGGTATTCCTATGGCATAACTATGTCGTATACCTATGACTAGTTGGGCAAAGACTTTTTAAGGTATGTAATTCCAAGGCTGGAATTGCTCACAGACTTTTTAAAGTACTTCACAAGCTTGCTACTTTTAATAACAAGATCATGACATGCTTTTCCTCCTCCAGGCAGCAACCAAAGTCATTTATCACGAACCAGCCATGCTCCTTTAAAGAGGAACGATGCAAATTGTTTTAGGCCGGAATCCTGAATCATTTTAAAGGAGCGGCAATTTTTAACTGACCATTTTGTTATTAGTTCTATGTCATCTTGTTTCGTTTCCGAGTTCACTTCCAGCGTTCATAAGGAAGCATTTGTGCTTTGTTAAGTTTGAAGTGTTCCAGTAAATTTATACACACTGTAGCACTTTTTGCAGGCAACTACACCAGTTAAGTCCTTTCCATCCTTTTCTTTAATATTTGTGAATATTTCCCAAACTTACTTCTTCCCTTTTTAAGGTTGAAAATATATTCGCCATTTAAAAGTTTGGATTTAATATCTCTATGCGTAGATACGGCTGCATCCGAAAGCTATAATCGAAACACGCAGCCACTTATTATAAATTCAAAATATACCAACATAGAAGCATCATAAACTTACGTGATTACAAGCACATAGAAAAGACAGCACGTTTAGTCGTTTTGTTAAAGGAGACAAACACTTCATTGAGCTAATTATTAAGGTTTTTTTTTTTTTTATTTAAGCTTTATTGAGGCGTACGGGTAAATCTGGGAACCCCTTTATGTCCTTTTTTTTATTGATTCAGCCCATTTGGGCGCGCCGGCTAACTATAGTCTAGTGAGCTTTATCAATTTAACAAAATTTTAACAAAAAGGTGTTATTCTATTTACACATATATTATGTATGCACACACATTATGTTGTACATACGCAAATTAATTACGTACTTACGCTTTCGTCCGAGCTCTGCATTCTTATCATTCAATTTGCTGCTCTGCTCTGCAAGCCATGAACGACGAGAATGCAACAGTTTTATCCGAGTACTCTAAACATTTACTCTGCATTCACTCATTCTATCCATTCCGCTTTGGTTTAAATTTCACTCATTTGGGACACAACGAAAAAAACCATCACCAATACGCAATTCACTCTGTTGAAACTGTTTCGGCACGCCGAATACCGACTTAGGCTTGTGAGTACTCAAATAACCGAAAATTTTGAGTGCATTCGTGCAGACCCCTATTGGAGTGGTATGCTTAGCCTTGGGTCGTGGCCGATGATGTTCAGCCATGCCCGGTGCTTTCCTTATGGCTTCACGTTGGTTGGAGTATTTGGTGCCATTGATGAAAGCCACTCGCTTGAACATAATGGTTTTTGGTCCCGAAAACTATCAATTCAGGGGTTTGTCGGTATTTTCGACCGTGCAGGTCAAAGACAGTTCACTGTGCACAGTTGCTGGGTCAGAATGAAGTTCTTTTTCCAAAGCATTAATATTTTGTCGGGACAAAGCGTCGACCACAAAATTTTTCTTTCCAGGCTTATTGAACACTTTGGCGTTGTATTCTTCGATAAATGCTTTCCATCCTTAAGTTTAAGCATTTGTATTCTGCTCAAACACAGCAAAGTTAAGAAGCTGATGGTCCGTAAAAACCATGATCGCTATAGTGCAATATAGGTAATTTTGTAATGGGCCAATGGCCCAGACAAGTGCTGATATCTCCGTTATGTTTCGTTTGTTGCATAATTAACCTCGCAGTCTTTTAATGTGCGAGATATCACACCGATACCGCTTAAGGTCTGTATATGCCAGTATTACATCTTCAGATGATAGAATGTCTCTCAGGCACTCGAACGGTCTGCGTTGGGTATTGATGATGCTTAACAAAATGAGCTTCACAGTCTAGACCTTGGACTCACCTCAGCCCACGACCTCCCAAAAACGACAAGGCAGCACTTGAAGACGATCCAGTTTGGTTTTCTCATTAGGAGGAACAGCCGCATGAGACGATAGTAAATCTTTGCCGTTGGAGTGACTGCAGCCTCCGGAAACAAGCCAGGCTAACTGAGTTCGTGGAACTAGAGGCAATCCCGGCAGAAGCTTTGCTTGACAGTCGCATAGCAGCGTAAAATAGACTGACGCCATCATTAAATATTTTTTATGGTATGTTCTAGCTGCAAGCGTCGATGTTAAAGGTTTAATGATCGGTTATATTGGAAGAAATAACAGCAGTGATGAAAGTCATCTATTTAAAGGTACAAGATCGCATTGTTAAGTTAACTGATAACCTTCTCCCATTTGGCCTGACTAGCTTTTGGACAACGACTTGGACGACAATGTATCCAGCGTTTTGCTATGTTGTACCCAATCCATTTGGAGCACGAATATGAGCGATGAATTTATTCGACAGTAACGAACCATTGAAACGGAACCACCCTGCACTGCCCACAGCACCAGAATCTCCGTAACATGAGCCTGAAAAACCCAACGCCGATAAGCAAATCTGTTTGGAATTCCAAAGCCAAATCATTGTTTCCCTCCGAAATTTCCAGCGAACGCATGGTTTCAAACGCAGAGTCCCTCAGATATGATCGTAGATGCTGTAGCTTCTCTATGTTTGTGAGGTCAGGATGGCTATTGTATTAAGCTATTGTATTGCTATTGTAGTAAGCATAGAATACAAATCTCTCCAACTAGCATAGCCTCCAGCGAATCTCGGGAACTAAAGATGTAAAAGCGGAGGTGCCCTATGCCGGAGTGGACGCTGCTAATGGCCCCAATCACATGGAGAAATGCTGTCCGCAAAGGTTGAGTGGGAGTGCATTTGCGTGAGCCACTTTGAATCTCCACCCGAACTGAGGATTTATGAGTAACAAATTTCTAGCTCAGATTACTTTTAATTTCATCCAAATCAAGTTCTTTGAGCTCGTTGAGAATTTTCCTAAATGTTTTTTGTAGCTTGTCGATCAGGTCCAACCTCACATCTAGGACGGAATCACCAAACGAAGTTAGCGCAGAGCTTGACAAGGAATGCGCTAAACGCTCCACTTTATTCAAAACTGCAGACACCTTGCGCACTAAAAATGTAACCCTGTTTGCGGCAACGGTAACGGAATATTGCAGAAAAATATTGTTGTTGAACAATACATACAACAACAGTATACCGGTGTTTATTAAAATAAAAATGATTAAATTTAAATATTTAAACAGCTTTGTATAATCTGCCCAAAATATTGTTTGCACAAATCACGACGGTGTCACCAATATATTTAGATAATAGATAATAAAAAGGCTTATTAGTTATTTTCTAAGCTGAAAAGACGATCTTTATTAAGCAATTTTGAACAAATGCGAAAGTGCAGAGTTATCTGCAGAAGGAACACCTGCCTGATGCCAGTTACGCAGCAAATCACAGCCATGTGACGGCGGTGCGAAAAAGAAAGTTTGGGGAAAGAGAGTTGGCAGAAACAGAAGCTATACAGAGTTTGGAGAAACAAAATCTGTAGAAAGAGAGTTTGAAAAAACAGAGCCTGGAGATCAATTAGAGGACGAGATTCTGGAGGGCAGAGTATGGAGAAAGCAAGTGTGGAGAGCAAGAGAGAGACGGCTCAGATTAGAGTAGGATAACAGCAGAACAATTTAAAGGAAGCAACAGTACCAATCTGGACTTTGAACTAGGTATACTGTAAAACCGTAGGGATGAGACGAACATACAGAATCCTCTGAGCTAGCCACACGTATCTCGTAGCGAGCAGACCAATAAGTAGTAAGAATAAGAAGTACGTTTCGCATATGTGCATATATCGCACATAGGTTGCGCATATCGCTGTCTAGAAGAAGACAGAAGACATGCGAAAGGCCCTGGCTGAATATTACACCGAAACGGAAAACGATCCAAAGATCGCAGCCATCTGGACAGAATTGGTATAACCGGTTTACCGGTTTAACGAAGGAGAAAATGCCCTCGAATTCCTGGAGCAGCTAGAGTGGTCCGCAAATACGTACGGCTTGGGGCTAAATATTGATGCAGGGGAAGGCTCTAAAAAGGTTAATTTTCAACAATAGACAGTGGACGACTTAGGCCGAATTCATAGAAAGTTTTCAGACATGCTTTCTGCCCAGGGGATACTTTGCAAAACTTGTAGACAAGGTGCGGCAAAGGAAGCAAGGGTTAAGGGAACCATTCAAGGACTACATGGGACTACAAAGGAAAAGCTAGTGATCATTAAGAAGAACATCACGCCAGACCTACGAATAGTTTTGAGGATCGCTCACCACGTAGACAGCATAGAAGTACTCGTGATTCTGGCAGACGAGTACGAGGAGCTGCACGGGAAGCTTTTGCCGGAGGACACAAATTTAGACGAAACAAAGCCCCCGCCGTGGCACAGGTCACGTGTAGAAGGTATGAGTGGATGAGCACACACACAGGCCCACGACCATTGGGCACAATGTAACCAGATCCAATCCAGGTGACAGAACGTAACCCTTTGGAGGTCGCCAATCACTACCGAGAGGGTCCATGGAACGACCCCCGGTATTGCGACTCGGGTCAAAACCAAAGTCCCGTTGCCCATCCACAAGAAGCCTGTCGCAGTGTTTTCTTGGGTTATTTTGTTGTCGTGATAACCGAGATCTTGGTCTGCGAGCCATGTCGGCCTTAACCTCACTTTCATATTTTGGTACTTTGCCATGGCCGATCGAGTCTAACCTTAATTCAGCTCAATTTGTCGCAGTGATCAAGTCTAACCTCACAGATTAAAGAAAGTAAAAATGTCAATTGTAAAGAGGCTGCAACATAAGCAAACGTCTACATTTGTTGAGTTGATACTTCAAACTGAATTTTATTTCTCTAAATCTTGCTTAGGGAGCTAATATGAAATTTACATGTTCTAATCTTATCTCTAACTAGACCAACGCAGTGGCCATTTGTTTCCCAAATGTAACGGATTGTAAGTGCGGTAATTTTCCACTGCACGCATTCCTTATCTACACGAAAATGCGATAGGACCGCTTGCATCATTGTTTAAGCGATGAACCCACGCAGGAGTTCGTGGTATTTTTATTATATCTCTAACGCTCAAGAGTTGTTTATTTTTAAATATAGGCAGACCCATGTTTGACAATACATGTGCTGCAGCGGTCCAATCGTTTCACGTACAATATATATATACATATAATATACATATATAATATCATATGTATATCCGTGTTCATGTCTGAACATTCTGCCAAAGGGCCAGCAAAGCTAGGCGTATATCTTTAAATTTACAGTTGAAAGGTTAGACTAAATTTATTATATTTTTTACTTTTCGCCTTTAATATCTTAAGGTAACATTTTTCTTTTAAGAGCAACGATACAGTGGACTGTATTCTTTATTATTATAATATAACTTTATTCTTTATTTTTGTTTTATCTTAATTGTTAACTTTTATAGTGCTGGAAATGGACCTGCAAAGGTTATTGTTGTATAACAGGAAATTCTCGTAGGAAATATATTACTAAGATTACCATGATTATTAAAGCAGTAATTAAACCAGCATATCCGGAAATATCATGGAAATCTAAGTCTTTCAATTTGTAATGATGTTCTTTCATATATTTTATTTCAATATTAACCCGTTCGAATTCTGCATTATGATTTATTATTGACAATTTCAGCGGATCCCAAGTAATCTTCGGAACTTCACTAACTTCTCCTATATAAGGTGTTCATAGCGCTTCTTCGCTTTCGGACTGAATATTATGGTGGGCAACGTAATTTTTTCTTCGGTTCTTACCGTACAGTATGGCGCAATGCTTAAAACTCCTTGCTGAGGCAAATCAAACAACTCAATTTGAGAGCCTGTACATTGCAGTCGGACTTTGGAATTTACGGGAACCTTAAATAAGCAACTGATTTTCTTCGCCAACTCATCCCAGTAACTTTTAGAGTCGACGACTGTTTTATAGATACAATTTGCCGCTTTATCTAGCTTTAGAGGCTGAATCTCACATGCATTATCATTAGCAGAATTTCACGGCCAACTTCCCGTGCATATTCTCTTATTTAGTTGCCATTTATGATATTGGTTTAAAGTAGCTTCCGTCATTATGTGATAAGAATCTATTTCGAAATTATAAATTAAATATTCGGAAGTTGTATGCACCATTATCCTCTGATCTTCATTTCGAATTGGCACTGGAATCAAACTGAACAATTTAGATGGATGTCTACTAAGCAGAGGCACCTTTATCGTCGATAAATAAACCTCTGGCTGTTAACAGTGTATAAATTATCGTTAGATGTTTTTGTATAATTTTATTTGTATACAATTATAATAGAATTTGTGCGGTCTGCACTTAATGAGACGAATTTGTATGTTTGTGCGTGGCGATGACCAAATATCTCCAAATATCGACTGCCTATTACAGAATAGATCTCTTATCTTTCCCTACGTTCCTCAGCAAAGCTAAGCTCTTCTCTCAAAAGCTCCGATGCGCTTGCATTCCGCATAAGCAATATGTAAATGACTCCAGTTAACTTATACACCTCCTTAAGTTCCGTTCCTGATTGTTTTCCTGGAATTACTAAATTCTCCGAGAGACTTTGCTGAATTTTTACTATTTAATTTTTAAGCTGATTTGGCCTAAGAATATTTGTATTTAACCTACCGTGATTAATATCAATCAAAAGGCTTAAAATTCCAGCTTGAATTTTTTCGCCTTCTTCGATCAAGGAGTGCAGCTCTTTCGTAACCATAACAAATTTTATCGATTCCTTATACACGTAATAATTTTCTTTAAGAACTTCCGTCATGTTTTCAATTCTTATTTGCATTTTCCTTTTCAATAAATTAGTAGTTGAATTAACCACTGATGTTTGTTTTTGAATTAGTTTATCAAGGTTGTTCTAGTTATATAATAAATTCTTCATGTTTTCTTCCAATTGTTCTCTGTCATCCATTATACCAAATAAAATAGGTACAATGAACCCATAAATTCTAACGGAGCACGTTTGCTTCTGGATCTAGACTGCATCATAAACAATTTATTGTTTTCTTCAAGTTCCACTAACTGACCTTGCATATTATCTAAAACCGAACTACATTGCTCTTCAAAGCTATGTAGCCTTTCGCAGACCTTTCTCATATCCCTTTAAAGCGCCTTTCCTTTTGTAATCATTTTAAAATATGGATCCATTTTATAATAGATCACCAAATCCCAAAAAGTACTCACAATCTCCACATCTCCTATAGGATCTAAATATATGGTTGAAGTCTTATTTATCCTGTCTATGGAATATCTTGCTGTTATATTTTTAGGTAACGTGCTAGAAAATTGACAGCTCAATACAAACAATAACATTGCCATGTTAATTCTGAATTTATTATTAGATAACCAGAACAACCTTGATAAACTAATTCAAAAACAAACATCAGTGGTTAATTCAACTACTAATTTATTGAAAAGAAAAATGCAAATAAGAATTGAAAACATGACGGAAGTTCTTAAAGAAAATTATTACGTGTATAAGGAATCGATAAAATTTGTTATGGTTACGAAAGAGCTGCACTCCTTGATCGAAGAAGGCGAAAAAATTCAAGCTGGAATTTTAAGCCTTTTGATTGATATTAATCACGGTAGGTTAAATACAAATATTCTTAGGCCAAATCAGCTTAAAAATTAAATAGTAAAAATTCAGCAAAGTCTCTCGGAGAATTTAGTAATTCCAGGAAAACAATCAGGAACGGAACTTAAGGAGGTGTATAAGTTAACTGGAGTCATTTACATATTGCTTATGCGGAATGCAAGCGCATCGGAGCTTTTGAGAGAAGAGCTTAGCTTTGCTGAGGACCGTAGGGAAAGATAAGAGATCTATTCTGTAATAGGCAGTCGATATTTGGAGATCAAAAGCGTCGGTCATCGCCACGCACAAACATACAAATTCGTCTCATTAAGTGCAGACCGCACAAATTCTATTATAATTGTATACAAATAAAATTATACAAAAACATCTAACGATAATTTATACACTGTTAACAGCCAGAGGTTTATTTATCGACGATAAAGGTGCCTCTGCTTAGTAGACATCCATCTAAATTGTTCAGTTTGATTCCAGTGCCAATTCGAAATGAAGATCAGAGGATAATGGTGCATACAACTTCCGAATATTTAATTTATAATTTCGAAATAGATTCTTATCACATAATGACGGAAGCTACTTTAAACCAATATCATAAATGGCAACTAAATAAGAGAATATGCACGGGAAGTTGGCCGTGAAATTCTGCGAATGATAATGCATGTGAGATTCAGCCTCTAAAGCTAGATAAAGCGGCAAATTGTATCTATAAAACAGTCGTCGACTCTAAAAGTTACTGGGATGAGTTGGAGAAGAAAATCAGTTGCTTATTTAAGGTTCCCGTAAATTCCAAAGACCGACTGCAATGTACAGGCTCTCAAATTGAGTTGTTTGATTTGCCTCAGCAAGGAGTTTTAAGCATTGCGCCATACTGTACGGTAAGAACCAAAGAAAAAATTACGTTGCCCACCATAATATTCAGTCCGAAAGCGAAGAAGCGCTATGAAGACCTTATATAGGAGAAGTTAGTGAAGTTCCGAAGATTACTTGGGATCCGCTGAAATTGTCAATAATAAATCATAATGCAGAATTCGAACGATTTAATATTGAAATAAAATATATGAACGAACATCATTAAAAATTGAAAGACTTAGATAATAACCTTTGCAGGTCCATTTCCAGCACTATAAAAGTTAACAATTAAGATAAAACAAAAATAAAGAATAAAGTTATATTTTAATAATAAAGAATACAGTCCACTGTATCGTTGCTCTTAAAAGAAAAATGTTACCTTAAGATATTAAAGGCGAAAAGTAAAAAATATAATAAATTTAGTCTAACCTTTCAACTGTAAATTTAAAGATATACGCCTAGCTTTGCTGGCCCTTTGGCAGAATGTTCAGACATGAACACGGATATACATATGATATTATATATGTATATTATATGTATATATATATTGTACGTGAAACGATTGGACCGCTGCAGCACATGTATTGTCAAACATGGGTCTGCCTATATTTAAAAATAAACAACTCTTGAGCGTTAGAGATATAATAAAAATACCACGAACTCCTGCGTGGGTTCATCGCTTAAACAACGATGCAAGCGGTCCTATCGCATTTTCGTGTAGATAAGGAATGCGTGCAGTGGAAAATTACCGCACTTACAATCCGTTACATTTGGGAAACAAATGGCCACTGCGTTGGTCTAGTTAGAGATAAGATTAGAACATGTAAATTTCATATTAGCTCCCTAAGCAAGATTTAGAGAAATAAAATTCAGTTTGAAGTATCAACTCAACAAATGTAGACGTTTGCTTATGTTGCAGCCTCTTTACAATTGACATTTTTACTTTCTTTAATCTGTGAGGTTAGACTTGATCACTGCGACAAATTGAGCTGAATTAAGGTTAGACTCGATCGGCCATGGCAAAGTACCAAAATATGAAAGTGAGGTTAAGGCCGACATGGCTCGCAGACCAAGATCTCGGTTATCACGACAACAAAATAACCCAAGAAAACACTGCGACAGGCTTCTTGTGGATGGGCAAAGGGACTTTGGTTTTGACCCGAGTCGCAATACCGGGGGTCGTTCCATGGACCCTCTCGGTAGTGATTGGCGACCTCCAAAGGGTTGCGTTCTGTCACCTGGATTGGATCTGGTTACATTGAGCCCAATGGTCGTGGGCCTGTGTGTGTGCTCATCCACTCATACCTTCTACACGTGACCTGTGCCACGGCGGGGGCTTTGTTTCGTCTAAATTTGTGCTCTCCCGCAATAGCTTCCCGTGCAGCTCCTCGTATTCGTCTGCCAGAATCACGAGTACTTCTATGCTGTCTACGTGGTGAGCGATCCTCAAAACTATTCGTAGGTCTGGCGTGATGTTCTTCTGAATGATCACTAGCTTTTTCTTATTCCTGTATCCCATAGGCCATATTAGGGTCTGCATCTCGACCATGTAGTCCTTGAATGGTTCCCTTAACCCTTGCTTCCTTTGCCGCACCTTGTCTACAAGTTTTGCAAAGTATCCCCTGGGCAGAAAGCATGTCTGAAAACTTTCTATGAATTCGGTCTAAGTCGTCCACTGTCTATTGTTGAAAATGAACCTTTTTAGAGCCTTCCCCTGCATCAATATTTAGCCCCAAGCCGTACGTATTTGCGGACCACTCTAGCTGCTCCAGGAATTCGAGGGCATTTTCAACCGGTAAACCGGTAAACCGGTTATACCAATTCTGTCCAGATGGCTGCGATCTTTGGATCGTTTTCCGTTTCGGTGTAATATTCAGCCAGGGCCTTTCGCATGTCTTCTGTCTTCTTCTAGACAGCGATATGCGCAACCTATATGCGATATATGCACATATGCGAAACGTACTTCTTATTCTTACTACTTATTGGTCTGCTCGCTACGAGATACGTGTGGCTAGCTCAGAGGATTCTGTATGTTCGTCTCATCCCTACGGTTTTACCGTATACCTGGTTCAAAGTCCAGATTGGTACTGTTGCTTCCTTTAAATTGTTCTGCTGTTATCCTACTCTAATCTGAGCCGTCTCACTCTTGCTCTCCACACTTGCTTTCTCCATACTCTGCCCTCCAGAATCTCGTCCTCTAATTGATCTCCAGGCTCTGTTTTTTCAAACTCTCTTTCTACAGATTTTGTTTCTCCAAACTCTTTATAGCTTCTGTTTCTCCCAACTCTCTTTCCCCAAACTTTCTTTTTCGCACCGCCGTCACATGGCTGTGATTTGCTGCGTAACTGGCATCAGGCCACATCTCCTATAGGATCTAAATATATGGTTGAAGTCTTATTTATCCTGTCTATGGAATATCTTGCTGTTATATTTTTAGGTAACGTGCTAGAAAATTGACAGCTCAATACAAACAATAACATTGCCATGTTAATTCCGATTTTGGACATTCCCGGTGTTGCTCTAGTTCGTCTTTTCGGCTCAGGATCAGCCCTATTCTTTTCAACAGATTTTATTCCTTTAAAGGACACATTTTAGTAATGGGTCATGTGATAAATCCTTCCTGCATTCTTACTTTAGCCACACGGACCTTATCATCATTCCCTTTATGGACTTTTTCTACTTTTCCTAAAGGCCATCTTGCTGGATGACAATTCTCATCTTTTAATAAAACTATTTGGCCTTCTTCTATATTAGGAATTTCTCTTCTCCATTTATTCCTTTGCTGGAGTGTATGCAAATATTCATTTTTCCATTTTACCCAGATATCTTTCCTCATTTTTTTGATAAGTCTCCACCTATCCAAATTTCCGATTTGAAATTTGATCCTCCATCGGTTCGACTAATTTTTAAGAGCGGTCTTCCAATCAGAAAATGACCTGGCGTTAAAGCTTCTTGTTGTTCCATCTCATTAACTGTAGTGTATAATGGTCTTGAATTTAAACATGGTTCTATTTGACATAAAAGGGTTGACATTTTTTCATATGTCAAAATATTGTCGCCGATTATACGCTTTAAATGGTATTTCATTGACTTCACCCAGCTTCCCAAATACTTCCGAAGTGAGGTCCTGCCGGCGGAATAAAATGCCAATCAATCCTATCATTCTCCAGCTGCGCTGCAATCGCTAAATTTCCTTGGATGGCAAAAAATCATTCTTTATCTAATTTCCTAGCAGCTCCTATTTTAGCACACACTACTGCAGCATATGCTTTTTCTGAGGCATCAGCAAATCCATGTAGCTGAATATTTATGCCATTTCTAGAATTAATCCATCTTTGGATTCGAATATTTTCTAAATATAATAAATTTTCTTTATATTTCAAATCTTCTGCTGCTAATTCCTGATCCCATTCACTTTTGCATATCCAAAGTTTTGGAATGAAAAGCTTTCCCAAAATAGTCACGGGAGCCAACCATCCTAATTGATCATATATTTTAGATAATATCGATAGTACTATCCTTTTGTTTATCAATTTGGATGACCCGCAATTTAGTTTAAGCTTAAATAAATCCTTTTGTGGTTCCCATTGAAGTCCAAGAGTTTTAAAACTCTCATTTTCAATAATACTAAGAACCTTGTTATTCCCAGTGTCCTCTACTGTTGATATTATTTCTGAATTATTAGATATCCATTTTCTTAAAGTTTGTCCTACTTTTTTTTGCGTCTTCTACAGAATCGGCTCCAGTCATTAGGTCGTCCATGTAAACATCGTTCCTTATTTTTTCACTTATATTTTTATTTTGACATTTATCTGATATGTCCACAAGAACCCTAGTAGCTAAGTAAGTTTAAGTTATGTTTTTCTTCTGGAGAATTTCTCCATAAAATATATTGATATTTTTGGTCATTTTCATTTATTTTAATCTGACGGTACATTTTTCAATGTCCGCAGAAACAACAAATTTCCATTTTCTCCACTTAACAATAATGTCAAAAATATCTTTTTGAACTCGTGGACCAACCCACATTATATCGTTCAAACTTCGTCAGGCTTGAATCTCTGAAAACAGCCTTGTGTGGTAAAAAATACTTACCATCATTAGTTACTTTGACCATGTGTCCTAACTCGATATATTCTTTCATAAATTTAGAATAATCAGCCTTAAGTTTTTTATTTTTTAATTTCTTCTTCAAATTTATAAAACATTGCTTTTTTCTTTGAATCTCCTAAGGTGACATTTTGTTTAAATGGGATAAACAGAACGTATCGCCCATCTGCGTCTTTTGTTGTTGTTTTAATAAAATTATCTTCGCATAATTCCGATTCGATGTAATTTTTTTCGTTTTCCTGAACTTCCCAATAGCGATCTAAATCTTTTAATTCCATAGTTGTAGCTACAATAGTTTCCTTTCCTTTGGATTTTTTACATCCAGAAACTATCCGCCCGAAATAAGTTTTTTGACCAAGTATAACTCCATTCTGCAGAATGTGAGTATATACGTCTGCTCCAATGATCAGATCAATACGACCAGGTTTATTAAAATCGGTGTCGGCTAATTTAAAACTCTTCCATATTTTCTGATAAACATTAATTGTGCTAAATATAAGCGCTTTCATGAGTTTTGGAAGAATGTGTGCATCAATTTCCAAATTTTTTGGAGAATTTTTGATTGAAATTATAGTTTTGTGCTTGGAGATGCACGTTCCTTTGGAAGATACTCCACTTATTTCCGTATGTGAACAAAATGCTTTCAATTTTAGAATCTGTGCAGACTCTTCTGAAATGATTGTGCTTTGAGAACTATTAATCTTAGACATCTTAGGCAAATCCGATTTTTTCTTACCCAGCCAGACCGTTCTGCTTGATTCAATATTTTAAATTTATGGCATTGAATTAAATAATGCCCTTGTAGTTTACAATATACACAATAGTCACTATAATTTTTGTGAATGTTCGTGTTAATAATTTTCTATACAGGGTTAACTTCCTGTGAAAATGAAGATATTGAATTGAGCCTTTGCTCTAAAAAGTCCATAATATCAGAGAGTGCCTGTATCTCTTTTGTTCTTTTGACATGGCTTTCAAATAAGTTGAGCGACTCTTTATTAAATTTTCGAAGAATTATGTGAACAAAAATTGCATCCACATCTTCCGAATATTGTGCCTTTAATTTTATGATATATATAGACTCATTAATTGTGTCAATAAATGTTTTTATTTGTTTATTTGGCTCCAAATTTAAACATGGCATATTCATAAGCCTATTCATATGTTCAGAGAAAATTTGTCTTTTATTCTCATACCGTTTGGTTAAAAATTCCCAGGTGGCTTCATAATTTTCCCCAGAGCCAAGCAATAAATGAGTTACCACATTCCTGGCTTCTCCTTTTAATGCTGATTTGAGGTAATTAAACTTGAGAGAAGGACTGAGATCCTCTCTCGTATGAATGAGTTCTGTGAAGAGCTTATTAAAAAGATCCCATTCTTTGGAATCACCAAAGAAAGTGGGTATTTGACTTTTAGGCAGGGTTGGTAACTCCTCTGCCCTAACAGCCGTCGACATTTCAGCTTTCTTAGCTGTTCCACTGAGTCGACTATTTATGGCTGTTAAAATATTTTGCTTGTCAAACTCAAGTTCACTAATTTCATCCTCAAATATCGAACTTTCAAAATAATTATATTTTGTTTTTTCTTATTTGAAGGAAATCAAGACTATTATCTATTAGTTTTGACGTCTCTTCTAGATATATTCTAAATTGCCCAACATTTCTACAGAATGCCTGCCCTGTTTTCGACGCGTTGTCACTCGACATACCCTGCGACATAGCCGTGTCTCCTAAATACCTATTTTCTCAGGATTTGCTTTAGGGACTAGGTTATCTACAAATCTACCTTTATTCTTTTCATATTAGTTTGGCAAATATCTCCCTCCCGCTTTCTTGCTCTTTATTCAATGATTTATAAAAAGTGTTACAGTGATCGGATTTAGTTCAATTATGCGCCGTTTTGTTCGATAATCTGTTTCCATCTAGACGGCAACTTCATAATACCTCCCTCGTAGAAGCCCCCCTCCTTATCTGCGAAGAACTCAGACAGCCACTTTTCACAAGCCTCTTTTGAGTTCAACTTTATTTTTTGGTATTTTTATTATATCTCTAACGCTCAATCATTGTTTATTTTTAAATAAAGGCAGTGTTTTGGCATGTTTGACAATAAATGTGCTGCAGCGGTCCAATCGTTTTACGTACAATATGTATACATTTAATATTATGTATGTCCGTGTTCATGTGTGAACACAGTATATTCTCAGCAATCGGAAAAAGGCAAACAGAAAAGACTGATGCACTCACTTTACAGAAGAGACGTACCTCTCCATGCCATTCATTTAGATTTTTTGGGGTCGATAGACTTAACTAATAAGAACACAAGCACATCTTAGTAATTGTAATTCCTTCACAAACTGTTTTTAGTTGTACCAGACTATATCCACTAATGCAAGTGATTTAATAACAAAACTACGTAACCAAAATACGCTACTATGCAATCACTATATCCGATCTGAAACTTACTTCGCAGGACTTCTTAAATTTAAAGGATATACGATGTCAAAAAGATCTGTAGTTGAGATGTTCCCAATAACTCATCAACTTGCGCTGAGTACCTAAAACGCTGCTCGACACATTATGATGAAATATAGAAAGCGTAGTATGATGGCCGAATGTGGAGCTTGTTTTCTTCGTAGTGCAAGCATACCATAATGTTTTCCATGGACATGAACCAACGCTAAAGTGTGCTTAAAGAATAAAAAACCAGTAACGACAAGGCAGAACGAAGAAGGAGGAAGAGGAGGAAGATAAATGGTTTTCATGAAGACGATGATCAACAACTATCAAGGAGAGAGTGGTTGAGTTTGGTCTTAAGACGTTTAGCGAAAGACGGGAAGACGGAAAATCAATTTTATTTTATTCCATACATGGATCTTATATTTTGTGATATCCTATCTACAGATATTGTAACAAAATCTTTAAGTAACTTTAAATAATAAGGTCTTACATTGGTTCTGCTCGCTACGAATTGCAACGGCTAGCTCAGAGAGTTTGTTATCATGTCGAAATAGGGCAAGAGTCTGTATATTTAATTTCCAGCGTCACACGTCGGAGATCGATCTTCATCGTTGGAATTATCCTGAGTGAGTTATATAAACGCCGACCTTACGGTGCCGTTATTCTTTTGTGATCTCTTATAAATGCCTTACGAATCGAAATGAAATCTTTGGAAAATTGAAGTACTAAAACTATTCGCTATTATTATGAAATCTTGCTTTGCTATATAATTTGAAATCAATTACAATTAGCCGGTTGAAAGTTAATCACGATCAGGAAAGGAAAAATTAGGTAATGGTTTGCTTGAAAACAATTACGACTAGGATGAAAGCCAATTTAGGAATATTCTCTAAGATCTACTACTTTTGGCTAAATATGATATGTGCGTACTATTTTTATCGAAACTTAACTGAAGCTAGCTAAAGGTTTGATTAGTTCTCTCCTTTATTCTATACACTTAGAGATATTTTCATACAAATAAGAAATAATGCTAATATTAAAGCATCTATTGACTATGTTTTATAGACTTTACTAAATTATGTCTTAAACTATACTATCGTTAAAAATAATAATTAAAGAAAACATTAAAACCATGAATACCTGAAACCAAAACCGTAGAACTTGGCTGATGTAACCGTCAGGAACCGACAGGAAGGTGATCATAGGTTGGGTGGCTACGCTTTCTTTGACTTTCTCTCATCCTTTCTGACTCTTTGACTTTCTTCTCGAATTTTTTTATTCTTTTTCTTCCGGTTCATTCAACTTATCCTCTCTTGTCGCTATATTCGTGTCTTATATAATAAATATGTGGTTAGTGAGAGGAACTGTGTACGCAAGACCACCACCCCCAAAACCGACAAGCGAGAGCCGGATTCTAAGGCGAGCACCGCAACCACAGATTCTTCCGGAGCCAAAACACTTCTCCAACCGTTCCACGCTATAGTCATAATCATTATTATTTATTATTAAAGAGAAGTGGTGCCCCACGTGGATGGCCTTAGTGAGTACAGTAATAACTCATTAAGACTCACCGATAGATAAATTCAATTCCTTTCTATACTTTCAAATTTCAACTTTTTCTTCTTCTCTAAAATATTTTTTTTGTTCAATTTTAGTTGTTTAGGAAAACAAAAAATTAGAACTTTGGTTTTATTCTTTGCCACAATTAAGTTCAACAATAAAGATTTTTCGTAATACAGGAATGGTGAGGTAAAATTAGGAAGAGGAACACAGTAAGCATCCAACTTCGGCCGATCTTCTGTTCCTGTCAAATTTTTCCAAATCTTTACTCAAACTAAACTTTAGAATTTACAATTTGTTAGTTTCAAACGCTTTGGAATATAGGGATACAATCTGTACGAGAAACTGTATCCGTGGTTGACTAATAGGAAGATTTAATTTCAATTCGCCTTAGATGGGTTAGATGTTGTCGAAAGTAGAACAGGATTACAAAGAGTTTTGTTAAAGAACGAATTTGAACGAATTTTGTCCGTTTTAAGTTTTACAACTTTCTGATTCCTTCACTTTTTTGTTTTTTCTATTTTTGTTGAAAGATAGAAACCAATTAAATCTATTTCTTTATTTTCCCTTTCAAGGAAAGTTCAGTATTACAAACAATATCCTACGATACATGGGCATCAAGCATTGAGTTCTATTTCCATTTTTTTTATTGAATAATATCAATCTTACGATTTGTCGTTATCTTTATATTTGGAGTACGATTGTTTTGAACTATCCTTATCTCCATTATCGCTATCTTCAGTATCTTTATCTTATTGTAACCTTGGCTCAAAATGGGTTTAGACCTATCACCAGGCAAGGGCACTCAGGAAGGCACAAGGCCAGGCTGTCTGTTGTGTAAGCTCAAAATCAAGTCCGCAGCTGACATTTTTAAAACGTCAAGCAATCATTAATTCCATAGGAAGTGCATAGAAGCTCACTTCAAGAAAAGCGGAAGCTGTCCTTCTTGAGAAACTCCTTGTAGACCAGTAATCGACAATAAAGGGTTACAAACGCGATCTCAATCTAGAAGTCGTCAAACGGAGGTTAGCGAAACAAGAACCCCAGCTGATGAAGTTCCCGGTACGTCCGGAATCTCTAATAATGAACGGATTATCGGAGAAAATGGCAGAATTGGTTCAAACCACAGTTGTCGAAAGTGTTCGAAGACTTATCGCAACACCTACTAATCCAGTTGCTAATGATGATGCAAGGACAAATACGCCTGCACCATTAGTAGAAGTTAATTATCCCCATACTAGTGACGGGGATCAAGTACTAAATTAGGCTACGCCTAATCTAGGAACCCACATTTCGCAAAGAAGTTCCTCGTCCGAACTCATTAATAGACCCGACAAAGTCGTTCACATCTTGAACGGATGGAAATTAAAATACTCTGGGTCAGGAGTAACAATTAATAATTTTATCTACCGAGTAGAAGCGCTTACACACCAAACATTAAAAGGAAAATTTTCAGTCGTAGGCATGCTAGCGTTCTTTTTTTTTTATTGGCGTTACCACAAATCTGTGTCTGAAGTACATTGGGATAGGCTATGTTCCGCATTGCGTTGTCAATTTCGTCAAAGAATGGACGATGAAGACAATGAGGGGTTGATTCGAAATAGGAAATAAATACGTAATGAGACTCTTTGATACTCTTTACTACAGTGTAAATGTCTTAATCGAACAGCTGGAGACACCATGGTCCACCCGAAAACTTGCTCGTGTTCTCAAGAACAATGTAAGACCTGAGATAGGGCACGAATTATTGAATGTAAATGTTGGAAATGTACCCGAACTGAGAGAAATCTGTCGTCGACGTGAAGTTTTTCTAAACGATGTCAAGCACTGTCACGGTTACTCTAGAGTACCTCCTTCCATACGAGAAGTCTCGGAGCTATGACCAAAAGAAGATTCGCAAAACAAATCCGAATCGGAAGGCGATTTGGAAGTTGACGCATTTTCCTTGGTATGCTGGAAGTGCCGCAAAGATGGTCACAGATACAAAGATTGTTTGTCGGAAAAGCGTATCTTTTGTTACGGCTGTGGGGAAGCTAACACATAAAAACCGGATTGTACTAAGTGTGCAAAAAACACGCAATTCGGCATTACGAAGTCGCAACACAAGCCGAAGACTTCGAATGGCGGTCGTCATCAGTCAACAATGACCGACTAAAGGTTATTGCAAATGTAGAAGCAACACCAATTACAACCTCTTACATTCCAATTAGCGATGTCTGTCTACTACATCGTAAAATGCTAAATTTACCTGAAATAAAATCATACTTTTGAATATCCCAATCGGAAATCCTTATCGCGAAGCTCTAAGAGAATCAGATCATTATGGCAGACTGTGAGACCCTGCAGACTCGGATTAAAATACGTGTGTTCCATTTCTAAAGGAACCTGAGATCCTCGTCCATTTTTACCTGTTCGGTGACTAGATCGTACCGTTTATGGGTTGCTTTATTCCGGTGCTTCCATAAGTTGTTTCGGTGGCGAATTAGCCAAAGAACTCATGTCAAAAGGAAAGGTGTGAAAGTCTTTGAATATTAGTGCTACCACAGCAGATGGGATTCCACAACGGATTGTAGGTGCTATGAAAATCTATTTAGAATATGGAAATGTTTTAAAAACTATACATATCTATATAGTGCCTTCTCTAAAACAAGATCTTTAGGCTGTATAATCTTCTTCCAAATAATTTGCAGATATCTGAACTCGAATCGAACGAAGTTAAGAGCAAGGTCGGAGTTGATCAACACGACTTATATGAAGAAAAGAAGTCCAAGCTAGCCAGTGTCATAACATGTTTTCCGTCGTTTACTGATCATGGTCTTTGAAAAACTGGCTACGTCATTCGATTGACGTAGGGAATGCAAAACCAGTTAAACAACGGCATTTCCCCGTTTCCCCTGCAGTGGAGTATGTATTAAGAAATCGATAGAATGTTAAGCTAGGTGTGATTGAAGAATCAGATAGCGCGTGGTCTTCTCCTATTGTCATAGTTACGAAAGCAGGCAAAGTGAGAATTTGCTTAGATTGCAGGAAGGTTAATAGTTTTACTGAAAAGGATGCAATCCACTTCCTCAAAACAGTGGAATCCTAAGTCGGTCACCTAAAGCCGAACTTATAACTAGTCTTGACTTAAAAGATGCTTATTAGCAAGTGCCACTTGAAGCTCAGTCTAGAGATAAGACTGCTTTTACAGTGCCTTGTAGGCCTCTGTACCAATTTAAGGTGATGCCTTCGGGGTAAGTAATTATTAATAAATCAAGCTCAGCGCAACCATACCGTGACTGAGCAAGAATGTTTTGCTGCGATGGTAGCTTTGCGGAATTTCAGAGCATACGTAGAAGGTCATGAGTTCAAGATTCCTTGTTCCTGATTCTTTATCGCGTGTAAACGAAGATGAAATAGCAGCGGTACATCTGCGAGAAGGCTTTTTCGTTGATTTAAACTCCAAAAAATGTAAGTCTCCGGATTACCTTGACTTAGTAGCAAAGGTTAACGCGAATAAAATTAACTTTCCGGACCTAAAGACTGAAGATGGTTTTGTATATAGAAAAACAGAGCATTTATCTGGCGAGCAAAAGCATGATGAGTACGTATGGAAGTTATGGATACCCAATGAATTAGTATCTAAAGTTATATTCCAAGCGCACAATAGTCCCTTAGCTTCCCACGGAGGAGAGCTGTTTATGACTTTTGGAGTCCCAAAGACGGTTGTATCTGATAACGGGTCCCAATTTCGTTCCGAAGCATTTCAAAAACTTATCCGGCAGTACGAAATATCGCATACATTAACGGCTGACCATTCGCCGCAAGCCAATGCTTCTGATCAAGTAAATCGCTCTGTTATTGCTGGTATAAGGGCGTATTTGCGTCCAGATCAAAAGGACTGGGACGAATGTTTTAATAAAATTTGTTGTGCCTTATGGTCCTCAATTCATTCAAGTATATGAACCACTCCATAGTATATGGCCTTTGGTCAACATATGGTAACAACAGGTTCTACATATTCCTTGTTGAGGAAACTGAATATGTTAGACGTTCCTTAGATCGCCCGTGCTAAAAAAAACGTTTGGAAGTTCTTATTGTGAACTGCACGACTTACAAGGTCGACTTCTTGGAAATTATCACGCGAAGGACATTCGACAGTAAAGTCGCTCCATGCGGTATCAGTCTAGGGTACCTAGAATAAATACCCTAGTCTGATTGTTGCAGGGGGGTTTTGTAGCGGCGCCTGTAGCGCCGTTTTGACTTGCGTAAGTACCAAACTCAGCTTAAGTCTAGATTTGGTATATACCAGATATCGATATCGTTATTTGATATTGGAAACATTGATGATGGCGTTGCCAGATCGACCAGTGTGACCATAGCGAGAAGATATCGATGGTAAGCTTGCTGTATCGATACGAATATCGATGGCGATGACAGCTGTCAAGTATGACCGGCTGCCATCGCTGATCAAGCTTTATTTCCGGCAAAGATTCTGTTTCACCAAGCCAACAGCCGATATAGTTGTGCTAAAAGTGAGTAATATTAATTCACGTGTGAGCATCAGTCTATATTTAGTGGATACAAATTGCCACAAGTGATTTTCTAAATCGGTTAGTGTTTCCGTGTGTAGTTTTGGATTTTATTTAACCTCAAACAACCTGCAGATTGGAAAACTAGTGTGTAGGCCGGCGCTGCCGTAACCCAGACGGGACAAATCGTCGCCGTTGCTGGTGCAAAGTTTGTACAGCAACGATTGATCCTCATTAGTGGAGAATCCCTATTGGAAACTTCCAGACTGTGGATTTCGGGGCATACGTATGCCAGAGTTGCTGTCAAGGCGATGCGCCTATTAATTAGTTCGAATTCACAGATTGTGCCCCACGTAATAGACTCGTAAGGAGGTACGGAAGCTCAGAGGAGAGCAGTTCGCGAAATAACCTAAACATCGGCTGAACTTCTAGAGCGTCTAGAGGAGCACCCCCTCAGGGTGAACTCCAAGGAGGGGCTCTCGAGCCAGTAGGATGGAAAATTAGCATGGATACAAATTCGAGGGAATGTGATCCCGCAGCGCATCATCACCGCAGCACCGCAGCACCGCAGCACCGCAGCACCGCAGCACCGCAGCGTGATAACCGAGATCTTGGTCTGCAAGCCACGGCGGCCTTAACCTCACTTTCATATTTTTGTACTTTGCCATGGCCGATCGAGTCTAGCCTTAATTCAGTTCAATTTTTCGCAGTGATCAAGTCTAACCTCACAGATTAAAGTAAAAATGCCAATGCTCCGAAGCAGCGATTTTCTGTTGAGAACGATATGAATTAAATACTTATTTTTAAATAACTAATATTAACGAGAAACAGTGTTTAGGGGCAAAATTAAAGAAGAATTTGTTTGTAAAATTTTATTATTGCTTAAATTTATTGAAGAAAAGAAGAAAGAATAAAGAAAAGAAGCAAGTGAAGGCGAGGGCTAAAGGATTTCGAGGAGTATAATTAATTTTCAGCGTCTCACGTCGGAGATCGATCTTCGTCGTTGGAATTATCCTGAGTGAGTTATATAAACGCCGACCTTACGGTGCCGTTATTCTTTTGTGATCTCTTATAAATGCCTTACGAATCGAAATGAAATCTTTGGAAAATTGAAGTACTAAAACTATTCGGTATTATTATGAAATCTTGCTTTGCTATATAATTTGAAATCAATTACAATTAGCCGGTTGAAAATTAATCACGATCGGGAAAGGAAAAATTAGGTAATGGTTTGCTTGAAAACAATTACGACTAGGATGAAAGCCAATTTAGGAATATTCTCTAAGATCTACTACTTTTGGCTAAATATGATATGTTCGTAATATTTTTATCGAAACTTAACTGAAGCTAGCTAAAGGTTTGATTAGTTCTATCCTATATTCTATACACTTAGAGCTATTTTCATACAAATAAGAAATAATGCTAATATTAAAGCATCTATAGACTATGTTTTATAGACTATGTCTTAAATGTCTTATGTCTTAAACTACACTATCGTTAAAAATAATAATTAAAGAAAACATTAAAACCATGAATACCTGAAACCAAAACCGTAGAACTCGGCTGCTGTAACCGTGATCGAAGGGTATCGAAGGGGCCACCGCAGACCGGAGACAGGAAGGTGATCATAGGTTAAGTGGCTTCGCTTTCTTTGACTTTCTCTCATCCTTTCTGACTCTTTGACTTTCTTCTCGAATTTTTTTATTCTCTTTCTTCCGGTTCATTCAACTTATCTTCTCTTGTCGCTATATTCGTGTCTTTATATAATAAATATGTAGTTAGTGAGAGAAACTGTGTACGCAAGACCACCACCCCCAAAGCCGACGAGCGAGAGCCGGATTCTAAGGCGAGCACCGCAACCACAGATTCCTCCGGAGCCAAAACACTTCTCCAACCGTTCCACGCTACAGTCATAATCATTATTATTTATTATTAAAGAGAAGTGGTGCCCAACGTGGATGGCCTTAGTGAGTACAGTAATAACACATTAAGACTCACCGATAGATAAATTCAATTCCTTTCTATACTTTCAAATTTTAACTTTTTCTTCTTCTCTAAAATATTTTTTTTGTTCAATTTTAGTTGTTTAGGAAAACAAAAAATTAGAACTTTGGTTTTATTCTTTGCCACAATTAAGTTCAACAATAAAGATTTTTCGTAATAGAGGAATGGTGAGGTAAAATTAGGAAGAGGAACACAGTAAGCATCCAACTTCGGCCGATCTTCTGTTCCTGTCAAATTTTACAAATCTTTACTCAAACTAAACTTTAGAATTTACAATTTGTTAATTTCAAACGCTTTGGAATATAGGGATACAATCTGTACGAGAAACTGTATCCGTGGTTGACTAATAGGAAGATTTAATTTCAATTCGCCTTAGATGGGTTAGATGTTGTCGAAAGTAGAACAGGATTACAAAGAGTTTTGTTAAAGAACGAATTTGAACGAATTTTGTCCGTTTTAAATTTTACAACTTTCTGATTCCTTCCCTTTTTTGTTGTTTCTATTTTTGTTGAAAGATAGAAACCAATTAAATCTATTTCTTTATTTTCCCTTTCAAGGAAAGTTCAGTATTACAAACAATATCCTACGATACATGGGCATCAAGCATTGAGTTCTATTTCCATTTCTTTTATTGAATAATATCAATCTTACGATTTGTCGTTATCTTTATATTTGGAGTACGATTGTTTTGAACTATCCTTATCTCCATTATCGCTATCTTCAGTATCTTTATCTTATTGTAACCTTGGCTCAAAATGGGCTTAGACCGATCACCAGGCAAGGGCACTCAGGAAGGCACAAGGCCAGGCTGTCTGTTGTGTAAGCTCAAAATCAAGTCCGCAGCTGACATTTTTAAAACGTCAAGCAATCATTAATTCCATAGGAAGTGCATAGAAGCTCACTTCAAGAAAAGCGGAAGCTGTCCTTCTTGAGAAACGCCTTGTAGACCAGTAATCGACAATAAAGGGTTACAAACGCGATCTCAATCTAGAAGTCGTCAAACGGAGGTTAGCGAAACAAGAACCCCAGCTGATGAAGTTCCCGGTACGTCCGGAATCTCTAATAATGAACGGATTATCGGAGAAAATGGCAGAATTAGTTCAAACCACAGTTGTCGAAAGTGTTCGAAGACTTATCGCAACACCTACTAATCCAGTTGCTAATGATGATGCAAGGACAAATACGCCTGCACCGTTAGTAGAAGTTAATTATCCCCATACTAGTGACGGGGATCAAGTACTAAATTAGGCTACGCCTAATCTAGGAACCCACATTTCGCAAAGAAGTTCCTCGTCCGAACTCATTAATAGACCCGACAAAGTCGTTCACATCTTGAACGGATGGAAATTAAAATACTCTGGGTCAGGAGTAACAATTAATAATTTTATCTACCGAGTAGAAGCGCTTACACACCAAACATTAGAAGGAAAATTTTCAGTCGTAGGCATGCTAGCGTTCTTTTTTTTTTTATTGGCGTTACCACAAATCTGTGTCTGAAGTACATTGGGATAGGCTATGTTCCGCATTGCGTTGTCAATTTCGTCAAAGAATGGACGATGAAGACAATGAGGGGTTGATTCGAAATAGGAAATAAATACCTAATGAGACATTTGATACTCTTTACGACAGTGTAAATGTCTTAATCGAACAGCTGGAGACACCATGGTCCACCCGAAAACTTGCTCGTGTTCTCAAGAACAATGTAAGACCTGAGATAGGGCACGAATTATTGAATGTAAATGTTGGAAATGTACCCGAACTGAGAGAAATCTGTCGTCGACGTGAAGGTTTTCTAAACGATGTCAAGCACTGTCACGGTTACTCTAGAGTCCATACGAGAAGTCTCGGAGCTAAGACCAAAAGAAGATTCGCAAAACAAATCCGAATCGGAAGGCGATTTGGAAGTTGACGCATTTTCCTTGGTATGCTGGAAGTGCCGCAAAGATGGTCACAGATACAAAGATTGTTTGTCGGAAAAGCGTATCTTTTGTTACGGCTGTGGGGAAGCTAACACATAAAAACCGGATTGTACTAAGTGTGCAAAAAACACGCAATTCGGCATTACGAAGTCGCAACACAAGCCGAAGACTTCGAATGGCGGTCGTCATCAGTCAACAATGACCGACTAAAGGTTATTGCAAATGTAGAAGCAACACCAATTACAACCTCTTACATTCCAATTAGCGATGTCTGTCTACTACATCGTAAAATGCTAAATTTACCTGAAATAAAATCATACTTTTGAATATCCCAATCGGAAATCCTTATCGCGAAGCTCTAAGAGAATCAGATCATTATGGCAGACTGTGAGACCCTGCAGACTCGGATTAAAATACGTGTGTTCCATTCCTAAAGGAACCTGAGATCCTCGTCCATTTTTACCTGTTCGGTGACTAGATCGTACCGTTTATGGGTTGCTTTATTCCGGTGCTTCCATAAGTTGTTTCGGCGGCGAATTAGCCAAAGAACTCATGTCAAAAGGAAAGGTGTGAAAGTCTTTGAATATTAGTGCTACCACAACAGATGGAATTCCACAACGGATTGTAGGTGCTATGAAAATCGATTTAGAATATGGAAATGTTTTAAAAACTATACATATCTTTATAGTGCCTTCTCTAAAACAAGATCTTTAGGCTGTATAATCTTCTTCCAAAGAATTTGCAGATATCTGAACTCGAATCGAACGAAGTTAAGAGCAAGGTCGGAGTGGATCAACACGACTTATATGAAGAAAAGAAGTCCAAGCTAGCCAGTGTCATAACATGTTTTCCGTCGTTTACTGATCATGGTCTTGGAAAAACTGGCTACGTCATTCGATTGACGTAGGGAATGCAAAACCAGTTAAACAACGGCATTTCCCCGTTTCCCCTGCAGTGGAGTATGTATTAAGAAATCGATAGAATGTTAAGACTAGGTGTGATTGAAGAATCAGATAGCGCGTGGTCTTCTCCTATTGTCATAGTTACGAAAGCAGGCAAAGTGAGAATTTGCTTAGATTGCAGGAAGGTTAATAGTTTTACTGAAAAGGATGCAATCCACTTCCTCAAAACAGTGGAATCCTAAGTCGGTCACCTAAAGCCGAACTTATAACTAGTCTTGACTTAAAAGATGCTTATTAGCAAGTGCCACTTGAAGCTCAGTCTAGAGATAAGACTGCTTTTACAGTGCCTTGTAGGCCTCTGTACCAATTTAAGGTGATGCCTTCGGGGTAAGTAATTATTAATAAATCAAGCTCAGCGCAACCATACCGTGACTGAGCAAGAATGTTTAGCTGCGATGGTAGCTTTGTGGAATTTCAGAGCATATGTAGAAGGTCATGAGTTCAAGATTCCTTGTTCCTGATTCTTTATCGCGTGTAAACGAAGATGAAATAGCAGCGGTACATCTGCGAGAAGGCTTTTTCGTTGATTTAAACTCCAAAAAATGTAAGTCTCCGGATTACCTTGACTTAGTAGCAAAGGTTAACGCGAATAAAATTAACTTTCTGAAGATGGTTTTGTATATAGAAAAACAGAGCATTTATCTGGCGAGCAAAAGCATGATGAGTACGTATGGAAGTTATGGATACCCAATGAATTAGTATCTAAAGTTCTATTCCAAGCGCACAATAGTCCCTTAGCTTCCCACGGAGGAGAGCTGTTTATGACTTTTGGAGTCCCAAAGACGATTGTATCTGATAACGGGTCCCAATTTCGTTCCGAAGCATTTCAAAAACTTATCCGGCAGTACGAAATATCGCATACATTAACGGCTGACTATTCGCCGCAAGCCAATGCTTCTGATCAAGTAAATCGCTCTGTTATTGCTGGTATAAGGGCGTATTTGCGTCCAGATCAAAAGGACTGGGACGAATGTTTTAATAAAATTTGTTGTGCCTTATGGTCCTCAATTCATTCAAGTATAGGAACCACTCCATAGTATATGGCCTTTGGTCAACATATGGTAACAACAGGTTCTACATATTCCTTGTTGAGGAAACTGAATATGTTAGACGTTCCTTAGATCGCCCGTGCTAAAAAAAACGTTTGGAAGTTCTTATTGTGAACTGCACGACTTACAAGGTCGACTTCTTGGAAATTATCACGCGAAGGACATTCGACAGTAAAGTCGCTCCATGCGGTATCAGTCTAGGGTACCTAGAATAAATACCCTAGTCTGATTGTTGCAGGGGGGTTTTGTAGCGGCGCCTGTAGCGCCGTTTTGACTTGCGTAAGTACCAAACTCAGCTTAAGTCTAGATTTGGTATATACCAGATATCGATATCGTTATTTGATATTGGAAACATTGATGATGGCGTTGCCAGATCGACCAGTGTGACCATAGCGAGAAGATATCGATGGTAAGCTTGCTGTATCGATACGAATATCGATGGCGATGACAGCTGTCACGTATGACCGGCTGCCATCGCTGATCAAGCTTTATTTCCGGCAAAGATTCTGTTTCACCAAGCCAACAGCCGATATAGTTGTGCTAAAAGTGAGTAATATTAATTCACGTGTGTGCATCAGTCTATATTTAGTGGATACAAAGGGCCACAAGTGATTTTCTAAATCGGTTAGTGTTTCCGTGTGTAGTTTTGGATTTTATTTAACCTCAAACAACCTGCAGATTGGAAAACTAGTGTGTAGGCCGGCGCTGCCGTAACCCAGACGGGACAAATCGTCGCCGTTGCTGGTGCAAAGTTTGTACAGCAACGATTAATCCTCATTAGTGGAGAATCCCTATTGGAAACTTCCAGACTGTGGATTTCGGGGCATACGTATGCCAGAGTTGCTGTCAAGGCGATGTGCCTATTAATTAGTTCGAATTCACAGATTGTGCCCCACGTAATAGACTCGTAAGGAGGTAAGGAAGCTCAGAGGAGAGCAGTTCGCGAAATAACCTAAACATCGGCTGAACTTCTAGAGCGTCTAGAGGAGCACCCCCTCAGTGTGAACTCCAAGGAGGGGCTCTCGAGCCAGTAGGATGGAAAATTAGCATGGATGCGTTGCTACAAATTCGAGGGAATGTGATCCCGCAGCGCATCATCACCGCAGCACCGCAGCGTGATAACCGAGATCTTGGTCTGCGAGCCATGTCGGCCTTAACCTCACTTTCATATTTTTGTACTTTGCCATGGCCGATCGAGTCTAGCCTTAATTCAGTTCAATTTTTCGCAGTGATCAAGTCTAACCTCACAGATTAAAGTAAAAATGCCAATGCTCCGAAGCAGCGATTTTCTGTTGAGAACGATATGAATTAAATACTTATTTGGAAATAACTAATATTAACGAGAAACAGTGTTTAGGGGCAAAATTAAAGAAGAATTTGTTTGTAAAATTTTATTATTGCTTAAATTTATTGAAGAAAAGAAGAAAGAATAAAGAAAAGAAGCAAGTGAAGGCGAGGGCTAAAGGATTTCGAGGAGTATAATTAATTTTCAGCGTCTCACGTCGGAGATCGATCTTCGTCGTTGGAATTATCCTGAGTGAGTTATATAAACGCCGACCTTACGGTGCCGTTATTCTTTTGTGATCTCTTATAAATGCCTTACGAATCGAAATGAAATCTTTGGAAAATTGAAGTAATAAAACTATTCGGTATTATTATGAAATCTTGCTTTGCTATATAATTTGAAATCAATTACAATTAGCCGGTTGAAAATTAATCACGATCGGGAAAGGAAAAATTAGGTAATGGTTTGCTTGAAAACAATTACGACTAGGATGAAAGCCAATTTAGGAATATTCTCTAAGATCTACTACTTTTGGCTAAATATGATATGTTCGTAATATTTTTATCGAAACTTAACTGAAGCTAGTTAAAGGTTTGATTAGTTCTATCCTATATTCTATACACTTAGAGATATTTTCATACAAATAAAGACTTTACTAAATTATGTCTTAAACTACACTATCGTTAAAAATAAAAATTAAAGAAAACATTAAAACCATGAATACCTGAAACCAAAACCGTAGAACTCGGCTGCTGTAACCGTGATCGTAGGGTATCGAAGGGGCCACCGCAGAGCGGAGACAGGAAGGTGATCTTGACTTTCTCTCATCCTTTCTGACTCTTTGACTTTCTTCTCGAATTTTTTTATTCTCTTTCTTCCGGTTCATTCAACTTATCCTCTCTTGTCGCTATATTCGTGTCTTTATATAATAAATATGTAGTTAGTGAGAGGAACTGTGTACGCAAGACCACCACCCCCAAAGCCGACAAGCGAGAGCCGGATTCTAAGGCGAGCACCGCAACCACAGATTCCTCCGGAGCCAAGACACTTCTCCAACCGTTCCACGCTACAGTCATAATCATTATTATTTATTATTAAAGAGAAGTGGTGCCCAACGTGGATGGCCTTAGTGAGTACAGTAATAACACATTAAGACTCACCGATAGATAAATTCAATTCCTTTCTATACTTTCAAATTTTAACCTTTTCTTCTTCTCTAAAATATTTTTTTGTTCAATTTTAGTTGTTTAGGAAAACAAAAAATTAGAACTTTGGTTTTATTCTTTGCCACAATTAAGTTCAACAATAAAGATTTTTCGTAATAGAGGAATGGTGAGGTAAAAATAGGAAGAGGAACACAGTAAGCATCCAACTTCGGCCGATCTTCTGTTCCTGTCAAATTTTACAAATCTTTACTCAAACTAAACTTTAGAATTTACAATTTGTTAGTTTCAAACGCTTTGGAATATAGGGATACAATCTGTACGAGAAACTGTATCCGTGGTTGACTAATAGGAAGATTTAATTTCAATTCGCCTTAGATGGGTAGATGTTGTCGAAAGTAGAACAGGATTACAAAGAGTTTTGTTAAAGAACGAATTTGAACGAATTTTGTCCGTTTTAAATTTTACAACTTTCTGATTCCTTCCCTTTTTTGTTGTTTCTATTTTTGTTGAAAGATAGAAACCAATTAAATCTATTTCTTTATTTTCCCTTTCAAGGAAAGTTCAGTATTACAAACAATATCCTACGATACATGGGCATCAAGCATTGAGTTCTATTTCCATTTTTTTTATTGAATAATATCAATCTTACGATTTGTCGTTATCTTTATATTTGGAGTACGTTTTGAACTATCCTTATCTCCATTATCGCTATCTTCAGTATCTTTATCTTATTGTAACCTTGGCTCAAAATGGGCTTAGACCGATCACCAGGCAAAGGCACTCAGGAAGGCACAAGGCCAGGCTGTCTGTTGTGTAAGCTCAAAATCAAGTCCGCAGCTGACATTTTTAAAACGTCAAGCAATCATTAATTCCATAGGAAGTGCATAGAAGCTCACTTCAAGAAAAGCGGAAGCTGTCCTTCTTGAGAAACGCCTTGTAGACCAGTAATCGACAATAAAGGGTTACAAACGCGATCTCAATCTAGAAGTCGTCAAACGGAGGTTAGCGAAACAAGAACCCCAGCTGATGAAGTTCCCGGTACGTCCGGAATCTCTAATAATGAACGGATTATCGGAGAAAATGGCAGAATTGGTTCAAACCACAGTTGTCGAAAGTGTTCGAAGACTTATCGCAACACCTACTAATCCAGTTGCTAATGATGATGCAAGGACAAATACGCCTGCACCGTTAGTAGAAGTTAATTATCCCCATACTAGTGACGGGGATCAAGTACTAAATTAGGCTACGCCTAATCTAGGAACCCACATTTCGCAAAGAAGTTCCTCGTCCGAACTCATTAATAGACCCGACAAAGTCGTTCACATCTTGAACGGATGGAAATTAAAATACTCTGGGTCAGGAGTAACAATTAATAATTTTATCTACCGAGTAGAAGCGCTTACACACCAAACATTAGAAGGAAAATTTTCAGTCGTAGGCATGCTAGCGTTCTTTTTTTTTTTATTGGCGTTACCACAAATCTGTGTCTGAAGTACATTGGGATAGGCTATGTTCCGCATTGCGTTGTCAATTTCGTCAAAGAATGGACGATGAAGACAATGAGAGGTTGATTCGAAATAGGAAATAAATACCTAATGAGACATTTGATACTCTTTACGACAGTGTAAATGTCTTAATCGAACAGCTGGAGACACCATGGTCCACCCGAAAACTTGCTCGTGTTCTCAAGAACAATGTAAGACCTGAGATAGGGCACGAATTATTGAATGTAAATGTTGGAAATGTACCCGAACTGAGAGAAATCTGTCGTCGACGTGAAGTTTTTCTAAACGATGTCAAGCACTGTCACGGTTACTCTAAAGTACCTCCTTCCATACGAGAAGTCTCGGAGCTAAGACCAAAAGAAGATTCGCAAAACAAATCCGAATCGGAAGGCGAATTGGAAGTTGACGCATTTTCCTTGGTATGCTGGAAGTGCCGCAAAGATGGTCACAGATACCAAGATTGTTTGTCGGAAAAGCGTATCTTTTGTTACGGCTGTGGGGAAGCTAACACATAAAAACCGGATTGTACTAAGTGTGCAAAAAACACGCAATTCGGCATTACGAAGTCGCAACACAAGCCGAAGACTTCGAATGGCGGACGTCATCAGTCAAAAATGACCGACTAAAGGTTATTGCAAATGTAGAAGCAACACCAATTACAACCTCTGACATTCCAATTAGCGATGTCTGTCTACTACATCGTAAAATGCTAAATTTACCTGAAATAAAATCATACTTTTGAATATCCCAATCGGAAATCCTTATCGCGAAGCTCTAAGAGAATCAGATCATTATGGCAGACTGTGAGACCCTGCAGACTCGGATTAAAATACGTGTGTTCCATTCCTAAAGGAACCTGAGATCCTCGTCCATTTTTACCTGTTCGGTGACTAGATCGTACCGTTTATGGGTTGCTTTATTCCGGTGCTTCCATAAGTTGTTTCGGCGGCGAATTAGCCAAAGAACTCATGTCAAAGGGAAAGGTGTGAAACTCTTTGAATATTAGTGCTACCACAGCAGATGGGATTCCACAACGGATTGTAGGTGCTATGAAAATCGATTTAGAATATGGAAATGTTTTAAAAACTATACATATCTATATAGTGCCTTCTCTAAAACAAGATCTTTAGGCTGTATAATCTTCTTCCAAAGAATTTGCAGATATCTGAACTCGAATCGAACGAAGTTAAGAGCAAGGTCGGAGTTGATCAACACGACTTATATGAAGAAAAGAAGTCCAAGCTAGCCAGTGTCATAACATGTTTTCCGTCGTTTACTGATCATGGTCTTGGAAAAACTGGCTACGTCATTCGATTGACGTAGGGAATGCAAAACCAGTTAAACAACGGCATTTCCCCGTTTCCCCTGCAGTGGAGTATGTATTAAGAAATCGATAGAATGTTAAGCTAGGTGTGATTGAAGAATCAGATAGCGCGTGGTCTTCTCCTATTGTCATAGTTACGAAAGCAGGCAAAGTGAGAATTTGCTTAGATTGCCGGAAGGTTAATAGTTTTACTGAAAAGGATGCATATCCACTTCCTCAAAACAGTGGATTCCTAGGTCGGTTACCTAAGGCCGAATTTATAACTAGTCTTGACTTAAAAGATGCTTTTTGCCAAGTGCCACTTGAAGCTCAGTCTAGAGATAAGACTGCTTTTACAGTGCCTGGTAGGCCTCTGTACCAATTTAAGGTGATGCCTTTCGGGATATGTAATGCCACCAGCACTATGTCCCGCTTGATGGATAAAGTTGTTCCTGCGCATCTTAGGAACGAAGTGCCACCTGACTTCGAGAGTCATCTTAACGTTTTTAGAGAGATAGCCGTGCAGATTAAGCTTGCAGGATTGACAATCAATATTGGCAAAAGTCATTTCTACATGCGAAGAGTTCGATATCTTGGCCACATAATAGGTGATGGCGGTACTCGAACCGACCCTGAAAAGGTGAAAGCAGTTACCGAGTTTCCGGTGCCGAAAACTCTTCGAGGCTTGAGAAGCTTTATGGATTTGTGTGGTTGGTACCGTAAACTTGTGCCGAGTTTTGCAACACTTGCAGCTCCGTTGACAGATCTAATGAGAACGAAGCGAAAGTTTTCTTTAACACCTGAAGCGTTAGAAGCATTTAAGTGTTAAAGAGTAGCCTATGTTAAGCTCCGGTTTTATGTAGCCCGGACTTTTTTAAGCCATTCGCCATTCATTGCGACGCTAGCAAGTCTGGAGTGGGAGCCGTGTTAGTGCAAGTATCCGCCCAATAGCGTTTATTTCAAAGAAGTTAGATCAAGCTCAGCGCAACTATACGGTGACTGAGCAAGAATGTTTAGCTGCATACGTAGAAGGTCATGAGTTCAAGATTATAACTGATCAAGCTTCGCTGAAATGGCTCATGTCCAATCATGATCTCAGCTTGCGATTAGCTCGAGGGTCGCTAGCTCTTCAAAGATACCGCCTAGCCTTGCTGGCCCTTTGGCAGAATGTTCACACATAAACACGGATATACATATAATATTTAGTGTCGGCACCGGGAGGGATCGCTCCCAGGAGAGGCAGCGCATCATGGCCGAGAACCACCACATGCCGACGGCAGGACACCTAGGAAATCGGAAGACGATTGCGAGGGTGGCAGCCCAGTACCACTAGCCCGGAATGCACCGGGACATAAGGAAGTTTGTGCAGAGCTGCGATAAGCCTAACCAACTCCAGGTAGCCGGAAAATGCTGACCTAGGTGCCAGAGGAGCCATGGGCCACCGTGTATGCCCTTTTGGCGGTCGAAGCACGGAAATTCAATGCTGCTGGTCCTGGTGGATAAGTTCTCTAAATGGACCGAGATCGTCCCGATGCGGAGCCCAACCCCCGAGACATTACGGAAGACTGTTCGAGAGTGGACAGTGGCCAGATACGGGGTGCCAAAGGTCATGATAACAGATAAGGGGCGCAGCTCACAAGCAGGGCGTTTAGAGCTCACGGCTCCATATACCCCACAAATAACCCGACGGAAAGGGCCAATGAAAGGACGTGGGACGAGAAATGGCGGAGTCCACTGGGTACTCGCCGGCATTCATCACGCAGTCAAGGGAGCCAAGGCTGCCAAGCGCGTTGTTTGACGAGCAGACGACTCGGACATGAAAGTGAAAACGGCTCACATCAGCGACTTGAGGCCGGGAAGCGAGGGCGCCGGCGGGCCAACAGACACCGCGTGCCAAAAATAGTAGCAAAACAACTTGGCGAAGAAGGAGGAAAGCGATACGACGTATCGAAAAGCCCAAAAGACACTCATACACATACACAGGCCCGTTGGAGCGCGAGAGCGGGACAGGAAGGGTACACAGCCGCAAGCAACCTTAGCAAAAAGTTAGGGAAAACTGGATTTTCAACACGTGGTCACACTATTGGCAGCACTCGTCACAACATGGCAACACCAGCAATATCGATATAAAAATGAAGTGGTAACGCCAGCCACCAATATCCATAACTCGATCATGGTGAGCTTCGGTGGAAATGCCAGACACAAAAGGGTGCGAACTTCAAAGGAAGACGGGAAGTTAAAAACCAGAGCTGGTGACCATGAGCAGATGAATGAAGAAGAAGGGTGCAAAGTTCAAGATGCCGAGTCAAGACGGTAAACGATAGGGTCTTCTAGGCTGAGACTGCCGGGCTGAGATCAAGAACTCGCAGTTCAACGAGAGGAGTCAGGAACGGTGTATATGGAGGAACAAAATACCACGTCAAGATGCTAAACGACTGACACGCCAAGGCTGAGATCAGGAAGGTACATGACAACAGAAGGAGGCTGGAGAAGGGCTCGAGGATGTTCGAAATGCCAAGTCAAGACGCTATACGACGGGGTCTACTAGGCTGAGAACGAAAAGGGAGGAGAAACGAGGAAGCTGCCTATGCGAGGAGACACCGGAGCGGAGGACCGCCGGAAACACCATCATTTCAAAAACTTCCAAAGGAAGGGGTTATGTTAAACTTCCAGCAATCCCGGGTGCAGGGGAGCGTCCTAGAAACAGCGAAGACGGCTGGAATTCGAAAGGAGTCAAGGGCGGCCCGGTCGAACGGGAAATATTGGGCCTTGGACCCTGGCAAAGCGGAGAGACCGTGAAATAACGGTACCGCCCTGGATTTTGGACTCAAGCCGGCCAAGGGCGCAGAGGTCGAACGGCAACGATGTGGACTTTGGACGAGCACAAAGAGTACGGGACATGGGTTGGACCTTGTACACGAGTGGGCCGTGCAACAAACGGGAAATATCGGGATCCCCGCGGCCTATAAAGGGACGGCGGAAACGCAGATCGGGACAGTCAGTGAGAATACGCGAAGAGCTATACCCCGGGGTGGACAGAAGATCCGCGAGTGAGAGAAATTGATAGACCCTCACCTGTCGACAATTTAACGGTAAGCGAGAACGCGCAGGACGCAGAAGGACTATCACTGCAAGTGAAGAACCTGTTATGGTCAGAAGGGACAGTGGAGTCATTGGTCGGCAAAAGTGGTTCTGGGAAGAGTGTTGGCTTTACCTACGGACGAGACACCTCCCCACCATAACTTCCTAAGCCCAGTGGAGCCAGCACGGGGCCGCTATCGAGGACGCCGCAGGACGACGAAGGACATCAGGCAATGCACAAGGATCTGGCGCGGTCAGAAGGGACAGTGGAGTCATTGGTCGCCAAAGGTGGTTCTGGGACGAGCGTCGGCTTTACCTTCGGATGATACACCTCCAACATCATTACATCCCAAGCCCCACGGGTAAGCTGTCGAGAACAAAGGAAGGATGACGAAGGAGCGCCGCCGCACAGCCGACGGCGAGAGCTGTAGGAGTCCATTATTGAAATAGTCTTACAATAATGCTGTTCGAATCTAAAACTCTTCTCTTCGGACAATCAAACATATCATAAATTTGGGGGGGACGAACAAACAAACTCTCTGAGCTAGCCGTTGCAATTCGTAGCGAGCAGAACCAATGTAAGACCTTAATATTTAAAGTTACTTAAACATTTTGTTACAATATCTGTAGAAAGGATATCACAGAATAAAAGATCCATGTATGGAATAAAATAAAATTGAATTTCCGTCTTCCCGTCTTTCGCTAAACGTCTTAAGACCGAACTCAACAACTCTCTCCTTGATAGTTGTTGATCGTCGTCTTCATAAAAACCATTTATCTTCCTCCTCTTCCTCCTTCTTCGTTCTGCCTTGTCGTTACTGGTTTTTTCTTCTTTAAGCACACTTTAGCGTTGGTTCATGTCCATGGAAAACATTATGGTATGCTTGCACTACGAAGAAAACAAACTCCACATTCGGCCATCATACTATGCTTTCTCTATTTCATCATCATGTGTCGATCAGCGTTTTAGGTACTCAGCGCAAGTTGATGAGTTATTGGGAACACCTCAACTACAGATCTTTTTGACATCGTATATCCTTTAAATTTAAGAAGTCCTGCGAAGTAAGTTTCAGATCGGATATAGTGATTGCATAGTTTTGTTATTAAATCATTTGCATTAGTGGATTTAGTCTGGTACAACTAAAAACAGTTTGTAAAGGAATCCACAATTACTACGATGTGCTTGTGTTCTTATTAGTTAAGTCTATCGACCCCAACAAATCTAAATGAATGGCATGGAGAGGTACGTCTCTTCTGTCCAGTGAGTGCAGCAGTCTTTTCTGTTTGCCTTTTTCCGATTGCTGAGAATACACTGTGTTCATGAAAATTTAATATTAGCTACCTAAGCAGGATTTAGAGAAATAAAATTCAGTTTTGCAGCCTCTTTACAAGTAGGTTCAACGTAGTGGCGATTTAAAGCAAAATCTACAGAACTGCACTAATTATACTAATGGAAATACCTGAATTGCCTTAAATAAAAATTAATTTAAGTTAAAAATATACAAATAATGAACCGGCATGTAAGCCGGGTAAAAACAACAAAAGCATATGGTAGTGTATGTGAAGGTGATAAACTCATTATAAGAAGAAAAAAATATATATAAAAAAATTTGTCGTTCTAATAATTAACTTAAGCTAACTATAACATTAGTTAAGTCTATCGACCCCAAAAAATCTTAATGAATGGCATGGAGAGGTACGTCTCTTCTGTCCAGTGAGTGCAGCAGTCTTTTCTGTTTGCCTTTTTCCGATTGCTGAGAATACACTGTGTTCATGTAAATTTAATATTAGCTACCTAAGCAGGATTTAGAGAAATAAAATTCAGTTTTGCAGCCTCTTTACAAGTAGGTTCAACGTAGTGGCGATTTAAAGCAAAATCTACAGAACTGCACTAATTATACTAATGGAAATACCTGAATTGCCTTAAATAAAAATTAATTTAAGTTAAAAATATACAAATAATGAACCGGCATGTAAACCGGGTAAAAACAACAAAAGCATATGGTAGTGTATGTGAAGGTGATAAGCTCATTATAATTATATTAATTATATTATATTATATTATTATATTATTATATTATATTATAATCGTTCTAATAATTAACTTAAGAGAACTATAACATCAAAAAAAAAAACGAAAAAAAACAATCAATCCGATAATAAATAATCGTGCCACAAAAATAGTTCCTTTATATTTTAATATAATATAATATATATATATAAAATATATTTAATTTTATTTATATTTAATGTTTACTAATACCCACCACCGATAAGCAGGCCTTCTTCGAGAACCAACATTGGGTGAGTGAAAGTACCAAAACCAAAACACAAAGCTACTAAATCGCCATTCTATCGCTCGGTGTAAAGCCTGGCTACCTTAGTTAAGGCTTATTAACCGCTCGCACCGATTGATTTGTCTCTTTTGTCACTGTTATATTCTAATCCAAGTTTTTAACTTGAACATACTCTTTCTTCCGGTTCATTCAACTTATCCTCTCTTGTCGCTATATTCGTGTCTTTATATAATAAATATGTAGTTAGTGAGAGGAACTGTGTACGCAAGACCACCACCCCCAAAGCCGACGAGCGAGAGCCGGATTCTAAGGCGAGCACCGCAACCACAGATTCCTCCGGAGCCAAAACACTTCTCCAACCGTTCCACGCTACAGTCATAATCATTATTATTTATTATTAAAGAGAAGTGGTGCCCAACGTGGATGGCCTTAGTGAGTACAGTAATAACACATTAAGACTCACCGATAGATAAATTCAATTCCTTTCTATACTTTCAAATTTTAACCTTTTCTTCTTCTCTAAAATATTTTTTTTGTTCAATTTTAGTTGTTTAGGAAAACAAAAAATTAGAACTTTGGTTTTATTCTTTGCCACAATTAAGTTCAACAATAAAGATTTTTCGTAATAGAGGAATGGTGAGGTAAAATTAGGAAGAGGAACACAGTAAGCATCCAACTTCGGCCGATCTTCTGTTCCTGCCAAATTTTACAAATCTTTACTCAAACTAAACTTTAGAATTTACAATTTGTTAGTTTCAAACGCTTTGGAATATAGGGATACAATCTGTACGAGAAACTGTATCCGTGGTTGACTAATAGGAAGATTTAATTTCAATTCGCCTTAGATGGGTTAGATGTTGTCGAAAGTAGAACAGGATTACAAAGAGTTTTGTTAAAGAACGAATTTGAACGAATTTTGTCCGTTTTAAATTTTACAACTTTCTGATTCCTTCCCTTTTTTGTTGTTTCTATTTTTGTTGAAAGATAGAAACCAATTAAATCTATTTCTTTATTTTCCCTTTCAAGGAAAGTTCAGTATTACAAACAATATCCTACGATACATGGGCATCAAGCATTGAGTTCTATTTCCATTTTTTTTATTGAATAATATTAATCTTACGATTTGTCGTTATCTTTATATTTGGAGTACGTTTTGAACTATCCTTATCTCCATTATCGCTATCTTCAGTATCTTTATCTTATTGTAACCTTGGCTCAAAATGGGCTTAGACCGATCACCAGGCAAAGGCACTCAGGAAGGCACAAGGCCAGGCTGTCTGTTGTGTAAGCTCAAAATCAAGTCCGCAGCTGACATTTTTAAAACGTCAAGCAATCATTAATTCCATAGGAAGTGCATAGAAGCTCACTTCAAGAAAAGCGGAAGCTGTCCTTCTTGAGAAACGCCTTGTAGACCAGTAATCGACAATAAAGGGTTACAAACGCGATCTCAATCTAGAAGTCGTCAAACGGAGGTTAGCGAAACATCTCTAATCTCTAATAATGAACGGATTATCGGAGAAAATGGCAGAATTGGTTCAAACCACAGTTGTCGAAAGTGTTCGAAGACTTATCGCAACACCTACTAATCCAGTTGCTAATGATGATGCAAGGACAAATACGCCTGCACCGTTAGTAGAAGTTAATTATCCCCATACTAGTGACGGGGATCAAGTACTAAATTAGGCTACGCCTAATCTAGGAACCCACATTTCGCAAAGAAGTTCCTCGTCCGAACTCATTAATAGACCCGACAAAGTCGTTCACATCTTGAACGGATGGAAATTAAAATACTCTGGGTCAGGAGTAACAATTAATAATTTTATCTACCGAGTAGAAGCGCTTACACACCAAACATTAGAAGGAAAATTTTCAGTCGTAGGCATGCTAGCGTTCTTTTTTTTTTATTGGCGTTACCACAAATCTGTGTCTGAAGTACATTGGGATAGGCTATGTTCCGCATTGCGTTGTCAATTTCGTCAAAGAATGGACGATGAAGACAATGAGGGGTTGATTCGAAATAGGAAATAAATACCTAATGAGACATTTGATACTCTTTACGACAGTGTAAATGTCTTAATCGAACAGCTGGAGACACCATGGTCCACCCGAAAACTTGCTCGTGTTCTCAAGAACAATGTAAGACCTGAGATAGGGCACGAATTATTGAATGTAAATGTTGGAAATGTACCCGAACTGAGAGAAATCTGTCGTCGACGTGAAGTTTTTCTAAACGATGTCAAGCACTGTCACGGTTACTCTAGAGTACCTCCTTCCATACGAGAAGTCTCGGAGCTAAGACCAAAAGAAGATTCGCAAAACAAATCCGAATCGGAAGGCGAATTGGAAGTTGACGCATTTTCCTTGGTATGCTGGAAGTGCCGCAAAGATGGTCACAGATACCAAGATTGTTTGTCGGAAAAGCGTATCTTTTGTTACGGCTGTGGGGAAGCTAACACATAAAAACCGGATTGTACTAAGTGTGCAAAAAACACGCAATTCGGCATTACGAAGTCGCAACACAAGCCAAAGACTTCGAATGGCGGACGTCATCAGTCAAAAATGACCGACTAAAGGTTATTGCAAATGTAGAAGCAACACCAATTACAACCTCTGACATTCCAATTAGCGATGTCTGTCTACTACATCGTAAAATGCTAAATTTACCTGAAATAAAATCATACTTTTGAATATCCCAATCGGAAATCCTTATCGCGAAGCTCTAAGAGAATCAGATCATTATGGCAGACTGTGAGACCCTGCAGACTCGGATTAAAATACGTGTGTTCCATTCCTAAAGGAACCTGAGATCCTCGTCCATTTTTACCTGTTCGGTGACTAGATCGTACCGTTTATGGGTTGCTTTATTCCGGTGCTTCCATAAGTTGTTTCGGCGGCGAATTAGCCAAAGAACTCATGTCAAAGGGAAAGGTGTGAAACTCTTTGAATATTAGTGCTACCACAGCAGATGGGATTCCACAACGGATTGTAGGTGCTATGAAAATCGATTTAGAATATGGAAATGTTTTAAAAACTATACATATCTATATAGTGCCTTCTCTAAAACAAGATCTTTAGGCTGTATAATCTTCTTCCAAAGAATTTGCAGATATCTGAACTCGAATCGAACGAAGTTAAGAGCAAGGTCGGAGTTGATCAACACGACTTATATGAAGAAAAGAAGTCCAAGCTAGCCAGTGTCATAACATGTTTTCCGTCGTTTACTGATCATGGTCTTGGAAAAACTGGCTACGTCATTCGATTGACGTAGGGAATGCAAAACCAGTTAAACAACGGCATTTCCCCGTTTCCCCTGCAGTGGAGTATGTATTAAGAAATCGATAGAATGTTAAGCTAGGTGTGATTGAAGAATCAGATAGCGCGTGGTCTTCTCCTATTGTCATAGTTACGAAAGCAGGCAAAGTGAGAATTTGCTTAGATTGCCGGAAGGTTAATAGTTTTACTGAAAAGGATGCATATCCACTTCCTCAAAACAGTGGATTCCTAGGTCGGTTACCTAAGGCCGAATTTATAACTAGTCTTGACTTAAAAGATGCTCTTTGCCAAGTGCCACTTGAAGCTCAGTCTAGAGATAAGACTGCTTTTACAGTGCCTGGTAGGCCTCTGTACCAATTTAAGGTGATGCCTTTCGGGATATGTAATGCCACCAGCACTATGTCCCGCTTGATGGATAAAGTTGTTCCTGCGCATCTTAGGAACGAAGTGCCACCTGACTTCGAGAGTCATCTTAACGTTTTTAGAGAGATAGCCGTGCAGATTAAGCTTGCAGGATTGACAATCAATATTGGCAAAAGTCATTTCTACATGCGAAGAGTTCGATATCTTGGCCACATAATAGGTGATGGCGGTACTCGAACCGACCCTGAAAAGGTGAAAGCAGTTACCGAGTTTCCGGTGCCGAAAACTCTTCGAGGCTTGAGAAGCTTTATGGATTTGTGTGGTTGGTACCGTAAACTTGTACCGAGTTTTGCAACACTTGCAGCTCCGTTGACAGATCTAATGAGAACGAAGCGAAAGTTTTCTTTAACACCTGAAGCGTTAGAAGCATTTAAGTGTTAAAGAGTCGCCTATGTTAAGCTCCGGTTTTATGTAGCCCGGACTTTTTTAAGCCATTCGCCATTCATTGCGACGCTAGCAAGTCTGGAGTGGGAGCCGTGTTAGTGCAAGTATCCGCCCAATAGCGTTTATTTCAAAGAAGTTAGATCAAGCTCAGCGCAACTATACGGTGACTGAGCAAGAATGTTTAGCTGCATACGTAGAAGGTCATGAGTTCAAGATTATAACTGATCAAGCTTCGCTGAAATGGCTCATGTCCAATCATGATCTCAGCTTGCGATTAGCTCGAGGGTCGTTAGCTCTTCAAAGATACCGCCTAGCCTTGCTGGCCCTTTGGCAGAATGTTCACACATAAACACGGATATACATATAATATTTAGTGTCGGCACCGGGAGGGATCGCTCCCAGGAGAGGCAGCGCATCATGGCCGAGAACCACCACATGCCGACGGCAGGACACCTAGGAAATCGGAAGACGATTGCGAGGGTGGCAGCCCAGTACCACTAGCCCGGAATGCACCGGGACATAAGGAAGTTTGTGCAGAGCTGCGATAAGCCTAACCAACTCCAGGTAGCCGGAAAATGCTGACCTAGGTGCCAGAGGAGCCATGGGCCACCGTGTATGCCCTTTTGGCGGTCGAAGCACGGAAATTCAATGCTGCTGGTCCTGGTGGATAAGTTCTCTAAATGGACCGAGATCGTCCCGATGCGGAGCCCAAACCCCGAGACATTACGGAAGACTGTTCGAGAGTGGACAGTGGCCAGATACGGGGTGCCAAAGGTCATGATAACAGATAAGGGGCGCAGCTCACAAGCAGGGCGTTTAGAGCTCACGGCTCCATATACCCCACAAATAACCCGACGGAAAGGGCCAATGAAAGGACGTGGGACGAGAAATGGCGGAGTCCACTGGGTACTCGCCGGCATTCATCACGCAGTCAAGGGAGCCAAGGCTGCCAAGCGCGTTGTTTGACGAGCAGACGACTCGGACATGAAAGTGAAAACGGCTCACATCAGCGACTTGAGGCCGGGAAGCGCGGGCGCCGGCGGGCCAACAGACACCGCGTGCCAAAAATAGTAGCAAAACAACTTGGCGAAGAAGGAGGAAAGCGATACGACGTATCGAAAAGCCCAAAAGACACTCATACACATACACAGGCCCGTTGGAGCGCGAGTGCGGGACAGGAAGGGTACACAGCCGCAAGCAACCTTAGCAAAAAGTTAGGGAAAACTGGATTTTCAACACGTGGTCACACTATTGGCAGCACTCGTCACAACATGGCAACACCAGCAATATCGATATAAAAATGAAGTGGTAACGCCAGCCACCAATATCCATAACTCGATCATGGTGAGATTCGGTGGAAATGCCAGACACAAAAGGGTGCGAACTTCAAAGGAAGACGGGAAGTTAAAAACCAGAGCTGGTGACCATGAGCAGATGAATGAAGAAGAAGGGTGCAAAGTTCAAGATGCCGAGTCAAGACGGTAAACGATAGGGTCTTCTAGGCTGAGACTGCCGGGCTGAGATCAAGAACTCGCAGTTCAACGAGAGGAGTCAGGAACGGTGTATATGGAGGAACAAAATACCACGTCAAGATGCTAAACGACTGACACGCCAAGGCTGAGATCAGGAAGGTACATGACAACAGAAGGAGGCTGGAGAAGGGCTCGAGGATGTTCGAAATGCCAAGTCAAGACGCTATACGACGGGGTCTACTAGGCTGAGAACGAAAAGGGAGGAGAAACGAGGAAGCTGCCTATGCGAGGAGACACCGGAGCGGAGGACCGCCGGAAACACCATCATTTCAAAAACTTCCAAAGGAAGGGGTTATGTTAAACTTCCAGCAATCCCGGGTGCAGGGGAGCGTCCTAGAAACAGCGAAGACGGCTGGAATTCGAAAGGAGTCAAGGGCGGCCCGGTCGAACGGGAAATATTGGGCCTTGGACCCTGGCAAAGCGGAGAGACCGTGAAATAACGGTACCGCCCTGGATTTTGGACTCAAGCCGGCCAAGGGCGCAGAGGTCGAACGGCAACGATGTGGACTTTGGACGAGCACAAAGAGTACGGGACATGGGTTGGACCTTGTACACGAGTGGGCCGTGCAACAAACGGGAAATAACGGGATCCCCGCGGCCTATAAAGGGACGGCGGAAACGCAGATCGGGACAGTCAGTGAGAATACGCGAAGAGCTATACCCCGGGGTGGACAGAAGATCCGCGAGTGAGAGAAATTGATAGACCCTCACCTGTCGACAATTTAACGGTAAGCGAGAACGCGCAGGACGCAGAAGGACTATCACTGCAAGTGAAGAACCTGTTATGGTCAGAAGGGACAGTGGAGTCATTGGTCGGCAAAAGTGGTTCTGGGAAGAGTGTTGGCTTTACCTACGGACGAGACACCTCCCCACCATAACTTCCTAAGCCCAGTGGAGCCAGCACGGGGCCGCTATCGAGGACGCCGCAGGACGACGAAGGACATCAGGCAATGCACAAGGATCTGGCGCGGTCAGAAGGGACAGTGGAGTCATTGGTCGCCAAAGGTGGTTCTGGGACGAGCGTCGGCTTTACCTTCGGATGATACACCTCCAACATCATTACATCCCAAGCCCCACGGGTAAGCTGTCGAGAACAAAGGAAGGATGACGAAGGAGCGCCGCCGCACAGCCGACGGCGAGAGCTGTAGGAGTCCATTATTGAAATAGTCTTACAATAATGCTGTTCGAATCTAAAACTCTTCTCTTCGGACAATCAAACATATCATAAATTTGGGGGGGACGAACAAACAAACTCTTTGAGCTAGCCGTTGCAATTCGTAGCGAGCAGAACCAATGTAAGACCTTAATATTTAAAGTTACTTAAACATTTTGTTACAATATCTGTAGAAAGGATATCACAGAATAAAAGATCCATGTATGGAATAAAATAAAATTGAATTTCCGTCTTCCCGTCTTTCGCTAAACGTCTTAAGACCGAACTCAACAACTCTCTCCTTGATAGTTGTTGATCGTCGTCTTCATAAAAACCATTTATCTTCCTCCTCTTCCTCCTTCTTCGTTCTGCCTTGTCGTTACTGGTTTTTTCTTCTTTAAGCACACTTTAGCGTTGGTTCATGTCCATGGAAAACATTATGGTATGCTTGCACTACGAAGAAAACAAACTCCACATTCGGCCATCATACTATGCTTTCTCTATTTCATCATCATGTGTCAATCAGCGTTTTAGGTACTCAGCGCAAGTTGATGAGTTATTGGGAACATCTCAACTACAGATCTTTTTGACATCGTATATCCTTTAAATTTAAGAAGTCCTGCGAAGTAAGTTTCAGATCGGATATAGTGATTGCATAGTTTTGTTATTAAATCATTTGCATTAGTGGATTTAGTCTGGTACAACTAAAAACAGTTTGTAAAGGAATCCACAATTACTACGATGTGCTTGTGTTCTTATTAGTTAAGTCTATCGACCCCAACAAATCTAAATGAATGGCATGGAGAGGTACGTCTCTTCTGTCCAGTGAGTGCAGCAGTCTTTTCTGTTTGCCTTTTTCCGATTGCTGAGAATACACTGTGTTCATGTAAATTTAATATTAGCTACCTAAGCAGGATTTAGAGAAATAAAATTCAGTTTTGCAGCCTCTTTACAAGTAGGTTCAACGTAGTGGCGATTTAAAGCAAAATCTACAGAACTGCACTAATTATACTAATGGAAATACCTGAATTGCCTTAAATAAAAATTAATTTAAGTTAAAAATATACAAATAATGAACCGGCATGTAAACCGGGTAAAAACAACAAAAGCATATGGTAGTGTATGTGAAGGTGATAAACTCATTATAAGAAGAAAAAAATATATATACAAAAATTTGTCGTTCTAATAATTAACTTAAGCTAACTATAACATTAGTTAAGTCTATCGACCCCAAAAAATCTTAATGAATGGCATGGAGAGGTACGTCTCTTCTGTCCAGTGAGTGCAGCAGTCTTTTCTGTTTGCCTTTTTCCGATTGCTGAGAATACACTGTGTTCATGTAAATTTAATATTAGCTACCTAAGCAGGATTTAGAGAAATAAAATTCAGTTTTGCAGCCTCTTTACAAGTAGGTTCAACGTAGTGGCGATTTAAAGCAAAATCTACAGAACTGCACTAATTATACTAATGGAAATACCTGAATTGCCTTAAATAAAAATTAATTTAAGTTAAAAATATACAAATAATGAACCGGCATGTAAACCGGGTAAAAACAACAAAAGCATATGGTAGTGTATGTGAAGGTGATAAGCTCATTATCAGAAGAAAAAAATATATATACAAAAATTTGTCGTTCTAATAATTAACTTAAGCTAACTATAACATCAAAAAAAAAAACGAAAAAAAACAATCAATCCGATAATAAATAATCGTGCCACAAAAATTCAATAGTTCCTTTATATTTTAATATAATATAATATATATATATAAAATATATTTAATTTTATTTATATTTAATGTTTACTAATACCCACCACCGATAAGCAGGCCTTCTTCGAGAACCAACATTGGGTGAGTGAAAGTACCAAAACCAAAACACAAAGCTACTAAATCGCCATTCTATCGCTCGGTGTAAAGCCTGGCTACCTTAGTTAAGGCTTATTAACCGCTCGCACCGATTGATTTGTCTCTTTTGTCACTGTTATATTCTAATCCAAGTTTTTAACTTGAACATACTCATAATGTAAAGCCATTTAATGTAACGTAAACCTTGACGGGCTACACTGAGAGAAATTAAAACTGCAGACTGTGAAGGCTCTTTAAATTCGAGAACCAATCAGATGGATTTTTAGCGTAGAAGCCCCCTGTAGATGTCAAACTCTCTTATCTTCGTGTATAAATATGGATCCCCTTAAATTGCTCAGGATCAGGTCTAGCAATAACATTGAAGCGGACGATTTTCCTTTTGCAACGGCAAAACAGGATGTTTTAAATGGTCTAATTCGAGACAATGCAGGTGACCAGGAAATAGAATATGCGCCGCAATTTGATTTGAATGAACAGGAGACCGTCCCTATAATCTACGCATTCACTGATTATGATCATATCTTTGATCAGATCATCGAGTCGAGTCAACCAAACAATTATTTAAGATTAATGGATGGCGAAGATGACCCTGCATTTCTAGACGTTTTTATTGATCTAGGTTTTTAATTTCTTTACATTGTACATAAATGTATTCAATAAAACTATTTTACAAATTGTCAATTGTCAATTGTCAAACTTGTTTTATCTACATTTGATAATTATTTTTTATGTTATACTATACATACTTTTTACTTCTGCACCGTGCATCAGCAAGAGATGAACATTGAAATAATAAGATTTTGATATTTGAAAGCTGAAGTTACGTATTTTTAATGTGTGCTTCTTTAGACCTTTGTGTATCGTAAACAATTTCGCTTCCGAACTTTGTCATTCTGAGGGTAAAACGAGAATCTGAGTTGTTGGGAAAGCTGCGTTCTTATATAGGGTCTAAAATAACTCTATTTATAAAAAATTGATAGATATACTCAAGTATATAAAACGCTCGTTCGTTCTCTTTAAAAATAAAAAACGACACGCGATCAACTTCACCGACAAGGAGTCATTACTCAATGACCTTGCGGATGCAGTAGTCCCAAAGGGACTAGTCCCTCCATTGCGATTTGCACACGCTAGCAATGATGCAGGATAACTTAGTCCGAAGATTACCGACAACAAAATTCTGGCACTGCAAGAACCATGTTACGGATATTTTTGGGGTCGAGGAAAGGAGGGAAGTCATATTACCCGAACACAATAGGGCCCGCCGGTCGGCCCAAGAAAATGTGAAGCAGGTTCTCACATAGCATCCATACTACTTCCCAAAAATGGCCAAACTGGCCAATGAAATTGTCCAAAACTGCAAAACATGCGCGAAAGCTACATATAACAGGCATCCAAAGAAACAAGAGATTGGCGAATCACCGATTTCTTCTCATGTAGGAGAAATGCTACATTTTCTCAACGGATAAAAAATATTTTCGCCGTCGTACAGCACGTGCCGTCAAGAACAATTGAGGATTTGAAACCGGCCTTGCTGCAGGTTATGAATTTCTTACCAAAGGCCAAAGTAATTTACTGCGACAACGAGCCATCGTTAAAATCGAACACGATCACGGCCATGCTAGACAGCCATTTTGGCGTCAACATCCCGAATGCGCCACCCCTTCACAGTGTCTCAAACGGGCAAGTGGATCGTTTTCGCAGCACTCTACTAAAGCTTGCCAGGTGCCTAAAAATCGACAAGGGCATGAGGGATACTGTGGAGATAATATTATTAGACACTACCAGATATAACAAATCAATCTATTCGGTCATCGATAAGAGGCCAGGCAATACAAGAATGCGAAAAGGTTTTGGTCGAATCTAATGGACGGCTTGGCAATAAACTCACTCCACTCGGCCAATCATTCGAAATACATGCGCGTAATAGAAGAAACAAGCAGCATGAACGAGATGTTTTCGCAGTCTCACGTGAGGAAGTTGTTAGAAGTGGCTACCTCGCACCTTCGGAACACGCTGGATTCGTTAAGAGTCCACCACAGAATCGCAAGGAGTTTAGATTTTCTGGGCTCAATGCTAAAGGTAGTAGCGGGGACGCCGGATGCCGGCGATCTAGAAAGAGTTAGGTTCACAGAGTGGCAGCTGACACAGTCAAACAATAGGAAAATCAAAATTAATACTAGAATACAAAGTCGAATCAACCAATTAACAACAACTGTAAATCAAATTTTTCAAACACATAAAAATTCCAAATTGACACCGGCCAGGCTGCTGGCTAGGAATAGAATACTAATGATGGAGTTACAGAATTTAATGTTGGCTGTAACATTGGCGAAAAAGAATATTGTCAGTCCAAATATCCTAGATCACGCAAACTTAAAATCAGTTTGGCTGAAAGAACCCATAGATACCCCCATAGGGGATCTTATGTCCGCATCGTCTGTAAAAATATTACAATCCCCTAACATGATACACGTTATTATCAAATTCCCCAAAATAAAATTATCTTGTAAGAAGGTCACTATTTTCCCAGTCACTTGCAAAGGAGTTATGCTGCGAGTAACCGACAATATGGTAGCAAAGTGTGGAGAAGAAGTCCATACAAACAAAAAATTTCACCCCAACACCGGGGGCTACCTTTTGCCAACTATCAACGGAAAGCTCATGCGCCAGGGAACTACACGCAGGCGTGCTAGCGCATTGCGAGTCGCAACCAAGCGACCTACACTCGCTTAACCGCGTGGATGAGGGAATCATCATCATCAATGACCGGCCAGCCAGGGTCACGGTGGACAACGGTACGGAAGTCTACCTTCGTGGCACACCTTCAACGATCGCGTCGTGATAAATAACACCACCTTTATAAATGACGACAAGGCCCAAATACGAGCTCTAGGGGTAGCGAGTTCCCCATCATTGAATATCACCGCCAACAGAGATATTCTGAGTCTCCCCTATCTTCACCAGCTGAGAGAACAAAGCTTGGAGTACATCAAAGAGTTCGGGAGAGAAATTGAGTGGCTCAGTGCATGTAACATAATATCAATGTGCTGACCCAGCATTGGGCCGGAAACCCATGCGCAGCCGCAAACACAGCATATTTGAATGGCCGCTGCGAGTCTTTTTTAGCTTTAAGAATCATTTTAAGTTCAGTTTGAATTTATACTTACGAAAATAAAGAGCGGCAGCTCATGAATTTCTACTCCGACTAAACGTCGTAAAAACATATTTTTATCATTTACTCTGCCAGGCCATAAGGCTGGTAGTTAAAAGAGGAAAGTTTCTCTTAACATAAAAAAATATCTTTTCCTGCTCCCCGGAACTCCGGAGAAGCCGGCGAAGAAAGCCTCGCCAGAAAAACCTAATTGACGACAACATCGCAAGACGGTGCGAAACATCTTTAATTAATTTATATAAAAAGAGCATAACATACATATATATTGATATCTCTTTCCCGTAGTATTTTGTTCCTGTAATATATAGTTCTGACCAGTTTTAAATGAATTAGTATAAAACTGTTAAATACTAGAGCATAAGGAATCAAATCTCAAGCTGAGAATTAATAAACAAATCATCTTAGAGCCTCTAAACTAATCGAAGCCTGTGATTGGTTACACAAAGACTCAAAATCTATGCATTGGATTTGAGTATAAGATCTTGATTCCATGATGACGCTTCGGAGGGGCCGAATACGTGATAGGGCCATAGGCTTTCGATTCTAAGAGCCGAGGCTATCAGTATAATGCTAAAATAATTAAAGTTAAACAAAAGATTGTATCGCAACGACTTAATTAATAAACTAAATTGATTTCTCTTGCTTTTTATTTTTTAAAATTATAATTATATTATAATTATAATTATCAGTATGCTAAATGATACTCCAGTAACGGGCATAGTTCAGCAACAGGGTATTGACTCCCAAAGTAGGGGAAATATGTAACATGACCCTAGGTGGGGACACTGTGCCTATCAGACCGATGACCAGAGTAGCCAAGAAAAAGCTCTGAGCCGGTATTAAAAGATTTCGACCAACCGAGACAGATAGAGTGAAGTTCTTTCTTCTTCTGGGAGGAGAAGACCGTCTGAAGACAAGGCAAAGATTGCTGTCCAAAGTAAAAGGTCTCGTTGTCCTAGTCGAGAAGCCCAGAGAACTCGGAGAGGATACTTCGTTCCAATCCTGCACAAAGTTACAGGATTCCAGAGTCCTGGACGGGAAGGAGAAGTAACTGGCCTAATGACACCTCATCAAGGAAGATCAACCTTTTTCCGAGCAAACCGACAGAAAGTCAAGCGGGCGTCTTGCGAAGGACAGTGATAAGCAACACACAAGAAATCTCAAGATGGGCGGCAGTTAGTCCAAAGCCTCCGACAATACGACCAACTTCGTGGAAGTGATCGACCACAAAGACCAGATCCTGGGCGTACTGCGTACCGTTAATTTCATCGCGGTGCTGCTTATGTTTGTGGCGATATTCAGATTAGTAAAGGCCTACAAGCGATCAGTGCAGCGCCGTAGTGTCAACAACCATACTTTCGAAAGGATTGTGTCCAGCATTCCGCAGCGTCAATAAGGCGTCATAAAGGCGGAGTCCACGAAGAATGTGTGAGCAGTGACAACAAAAAAATAAGCAACTTAAGATCGCGTTATTATAACCAGCAATTATAAATAGTGAACTGGTGCATTCTGCTTACGAATTCAATTACAACAAAAACAACAACAATAACTTCCTAATACTGTGCGGGATTCAAGTAATTGGAGAATCAGATAGTTGCCAAAGCATGCCGAAGTTAAACAAACCATAGCACCATACACTTTTATATAAGTATACCTAGTATATATATAATATTTTCTATGTGAATTACGTTCTTTTTGTTAACTTGAATATATATGTATGTATAATCTCATTAGCATGCATAGCTACACCCAGGATCCAACGCGTCCAGATCTCATCGCTCAGGATTAAAATGGGGTAAGATTGACGGACCACAGTCTCCGCACTTTCTTTATATGTCTTTTATCTATAATATATTCTTACAAGACCTATATACATATAAATATTCTCTTGTAATAGCGGTAACCAAAAGGGATTAGACATTAGAGATATTATATGTATACTTACAACACCTATATACAAAAATATATACATATTCTTGTAATAACGGAAACCAAAAGAGATTAGGCATAAGAGATATTTTTATTGTTAGCCCCTTCCAAGGCAATATATCTCATGAATCAAAATTAGGTGTTCAATGAATACTGTTAAAAATAAATATAGCTTCCCAGCGGTGAGTATCAGCCTTGTTTTTGATATGCAAAAACAAGAACCCTCCGAGCGACGTTGCAGTGGTACTGCCAACAATTTTTGTTGACGTGTGCACCGTGGTCCGGTGATGAAATTCGTACTATCCGCTAAGACAATTGTTGTTAAATTCGTAGAGCATTTGTATACTAGCCGTTAATTTCTGTATTATTCGTGGCACAAGCCAGCAATATATTAACCAATTGGGAAATGCTATTCATTTTACTACAAGAAAAATGAGTAGGTAAATAGTTTCACAGGTGGTGCTGAGGCGAGAAGAGGGGTGGGTCAAAAATGATGACATAACTTTTGACGAACAACCTTGACAAAAGAGTATTGCGCGGCCAGCGACGATCCATTTGGCACACGAACTTGTGAACATTGCCCGATCGTTTTGCGATCAATCTAACAGCTAAGCCTGTGGGGCAGTGAGAACTGTTGACTGACAAATATAATTATTTTTACAGGCACTTTAAATATTTATTCTCGTTATGTTGGAGAGGTGAGAGGCTTACCAAGATCCCACGACCAAATACGACGAGCTTAGGCTGGCAACCTGGTCGCTGAACATCAGGTCTTTTACCATGACACGGGCACTAATACGCTGACGTAACAGAATTGGCGCCCAACGAAAAGGTTTTTCGTATTTCTTAAGGAATGGTGTTATTAGGTTCGCGATCTAGATTCGTGTAGTAGCCAGGTCGTTTGTGAAACTCGAGGACGCGGAAATAGGAAAACTGGTGCGGAACGTATAGGACAAACTACCGCGGCTAGTGGATCCCGACCGTAACAACTGGACAGCCGGCTTTTCTGACGACTGTGGGGGGGAGGGTTTTCGGACATACACTGTCTTAGGTGGACCAGTTCACGGATGAACTTAGTAAAAGCGCACCAACAAAAGGGAGCATTGTTCCAAGTGGGCCAGATCGCGGATAATCCTGGTAAAAGCGAACCAACAAAAGGAAGCACCAGGTAGGTCAGTTCCCGTATGAAACTAGAAAAAGCGCACCAACAAAAGGAGGCAATGTTCCAGGTGGGCCAGTTCCCGTATTAACCTAGTAATAGCACACCAACAAAAGGAAGCACAGTTCCAGGTGGGCCAGTTCGCGGGTGAACCTAGTAAAATCTCTCCAACAAAAGGAACCACTGTTCCAGGTGGGTCAGTTCCCGTATGAACCTAGTAAAAGTTCTCTAAGCAGTGGAACACGGAAGAATGTTGGCTGGATGTAACCATATCAGGGCAACGACCGACCACTCCGGGTCGTTTCTTTTTTGGGGCTTAAAGGAGAGGAGAGACCCGTTAATCGCATAACAGCACTCCAGCTTACCTATCTTATTATAACAAAATGTAGTCAGCAACGTTCATTTTAGATCGTGTCTTATATTTAGCTGAATACCAGGCAGAATATCTAAAACGATCCCCAAGTAAAGAAACCCAAGTATATAAATGTTGGGTCGGAAAAGAAAGTGTTATTCCAACCACCCACCGGGAGGATGACCCGGTCACGCACGCAAGAGAGACGTGCTGCGCGAAGTGCAAGCGCGGGAGACACTTCGCGACTATATGAGGCACGTAATCAAGAGAGTCTCGAGAACGTCGAAAACGAGCCGGAAGAGGTAGAACACCAGACGGACCAGATTGGTAACGCAATGGATGCAGCAGCCGGAGGTATAGATCAACTACAAGGGCCTCCTAGAGGTCGCTCCAGCGTGCTTTCGCGGTACCATGAATGTTCGAAAAACAGGTCGGATGCTGCTGACCGGCGGTAACGCGACTTGATGGATCTAGTTAGGCAAAGTAGAGAGACGCAATTAGAAGAAGAAAGTGGCTCGTCAAACCCATAAGTGTCCTCAAGCTCAAGCAGAAGAACTCAATCCGTAAGACTCTATACAGATTAGTAAAAGTCTACAAGCGGTCCGTGCAGCGGCGTAGTGCCGATAACTATACTTTGGAGAATTTGTCGACCAGCCTTAAGTGCATCGGGAAAGGAGGAGTCGACGGAGAATGTGTGAGCAGTGACAAAAAATTAAGCTCGCGTTACAGCAAACATAAATAGTGAACCAGTGCATTTTGTTTACGAATGCAGCTAAAACAAAAACAATAACAATAAGTTCTAAAGCAAGTGCGGGATTCACGTGATTGGAGAAACAAACCACTATGCACTTATACATAAGTATACTTACACTTATACTTAGTGTATATTTTTTTTTTATGTGTATCACGTTCTTTTTTGTTTACTCTAAAAATTATTAGTGCACGAATATATATGTATTTATAATGTACACCCAGGATCCAACGCGTCCAGATCTCATCGATCAGGATTAAAGTGGTGTAAGTTGGACGGACCACAGTCTCCGTATTTTCTTTATATGCCTTACAACGTCTATATACATATAAATATTCTTATATAAATTATGAAAAGGGTTGGCCGGCGATTAACGCGCGCGGCTTTTACTAATCAGGTGTCAGGCGGAGCCGTGACAATGAAAGATTAGGAGTCACGTTTTATGCTTTATTATATTATTAGGAGCTAGCATGAAAACGAAACACATTATTGCGATGTCATTTTCGTAGGGGCCACGCAAATCTGCAGTGTCTGCCGGCTACGTATCGAGATCCGGCATAATGCTTACGTTGCAGTATGCCGATGTTGTCGTATTTCATGCGCCCGTGGGAGCGACGTTAGCTTTAGTTAACTACCCCCCCCCCCCCCCCCCCCCCCCCTCAAGACGGAGGCCGCCCTCGGCCGACCTTAACTCAGCAATCGCCACGTTCAGTCGTCTTGCGGACCTCTTGGCCTTCCAGGCGCCAGCCCACAATGGCAAAACATAACAGGAGGCAACATGATGCTGCTACGGTCAGTGCCACTCGCTGGGGTAGTTCGGCGTTGAATTCTTCTCTGAACCTCCGGATTGTCTCTAGGTTACCTTCATTAAGGCGATGATGGTACGGGAGACTGAGCACGCTTTGGTGGGAGGTGATGTTCAGCAGAGGGAATTTCGCTACCCCCGGTACTCTGTTCTGGATCCCGTTCTGGTTGACGTACAGGGTTCCGTTAATGACGACACGTCGGGCGAAGGTAACAAGATGCGTACCATGCACCCAGATTTCAGAGCCGTTGTCCACTTGTACCTTGGCGGCCCTGTCGTTGATGATGACGATCCCCTCATCTACATAGGTGATGGGGTCCAGGCTGCTGGGTTGTATTTCGCAGTGCGCCTCGCCGCCTGCATGGAGTTCTTTCGCACAAGAGCTGCCTGATGATAGCTGGCAGAAGGTAGCGCTGGTTGATGCGGTGCAAGCTTTGACGGTGTAGATCTCGTTGTCGCATTCTGCGATGACGCCATCATGGCTCCTTCGTGACTGACGGGGAAATAATAATTTTCTTACAGGCGAACTTAATTACCGGAAATTTAATGATAAAGTGTAATGCGTTATTGGACTGCAGAACCTTTACGGACGATACGGACATGAGGTCCCCTATGGGGGTGTTGGTGGGCTCCTCTAGCCAAACTGAACTCAAATCTGCGTGATCAAGAATATTTGGGCTAACAATGTTCATTTTTGCAAGTGTCACGGCCAACATTAAATTTTGAAGCTCCATCATGAGCATTCTATTTCTCGCGAGCAACGTTTCATACAAATGACCGGAGTCAATTTGCGACGCTTTTGCTGTTTTGAGGATTAAGTTGACAGTGGCAGTTAATTTATTAATTTGACTCTGGATTTTTGTATTGATTTCTATCTGCCTATTGTTCGCGTCTATCAATCGCGCCTCTACGACCCTAGTGGGTCGTAGCGGAGCAGCTAAGCATGCGTACTCCGAAAGATTCGCGGAGTATCTCACGTAGGCGAAGTTCTCCCACACCAAGATCTGGCCATCGACTATGGGAATGTATTTGGCGCGCGAATAATCGGTGATGTGAGCCGATGCCAATGATAGAGACACGAGAAGGATAAGATTGGTCCTGTGGGTGAAAGTTTAAATGGTTGATTTTTCTATTTTGTAGACAAGGGGAACCCAACACCAATAATAATAAAAATGATTAAGAATATAATGTGCGCGGATGGCGCCACGCTTAGATCTATTAAAAATTACGCCAAGTGGCTAGAAAAAATTTAAAATTAAGCGAAACACTGACCTCGCTGCTGAGCGCGTCATTTTAAATTGTCCTTGTGGACCACCCTCCCCTCAATGAGGACCGTGGTCCCCATGTCCGCTTCTACAGCTATTCCCTCGCACAACGGCGTGAGCTTGTTGCCGAGTCTTCGGTTGGATTTTACCAACACTTTTTCGCCAACATTGAATGTCCTATTCTGCCGCGAGGCGTTTTCTCTGGCCCTCAGCGCGGTCTGAGCCTTCTGGATCCTATTGCGGATCTCTAGCTGTGGCTCATCGGGGTGTGTTAGGACGATGTCAGCCGGTCTGCTGTCGATGACCGAGTGAATCGACTTATTATACTGGGTAGTGGCCAACATTATTATTTCGACCGTATCACTCAAGCCCTTGTCTATCTTTATGCATCTGGCTAGCTCTAGCAACGTGCTATGGAAACGCTCCACCTGCCCGTTGGAGGTGCTGTGCAGTGGTGGTGCGTTTGTAATGCTTACACCAAAGTTGTTACACAGCATGGACACGATCGTGTGCGACTTCAACGACGGTTCGTTGTCGCAATAAATGGTCTTTGCCCTCGGGAAAAAGTTCATGAGCTGAAGCAGCGATGGCTTCAGGTCTTCAATAGTTCTCGAGGTGATTGGTTGTACGACGGCAAATTTAGAAAACTTGTCGACGCAAGTGAGGAAAAACTTTTTGTCGGTAGAGAAAATGTCAATGTGCAACATTTCCTCTGTGTGTGACGGTATTGGTGTTTCACCGAGTTCTTGTTTTCTCGGGTGCCTGTCATACTTTGCCCTTGCACAAGTCCTGCAATTCTGCACGATCTCGTTGGCCAGCTTGGCCATTTTGGGGAAATAGTATTCCGACAATACCTGCTTTACATTTTCTTGCGCTGCTCTGTGCGCCCTATTATGTTCAGCAGTTAAGATTTCCCTTCTTTCTTCGATTCTGAGTACGTCCACGACACGGTTCCTGCAATGCCAGAACTTTGTGGCTGGGAACCTCCGGACTATCTCATCTTGTATCATTGCGAGCGTGTGCAAATCGCAATGGAAGGCGTTTACGGACCTTGGGACGATTATGTCTGCCAGTTCGTCTAATAAGGACCCCCTGCAGACGAAGTTAACCGTGTGGCGCCTTTTATTCCCGAATAAAATAAAGGTATTTTTAGACGGGAAACGTCTAACGTCTAACGTCTTCCAGTATTATCTGGTTCTGGAAGCAGTTCAATGGCTTGTCCGTTGACTCGATTGTGTGGGTGAGAGACACCTCACTGTGAATCGTTGCTGCGCAAGATTCGGGCTCTTCTTGTTCCAGCACATTAAGCTGTTGTCTGGACAAGGCGTCCGCTACCAGGTTCTCTTTACCGGGCTTGTAAAATAGACGAGCATTGAACTCGTCTATGCGGGCCTTCCACCTCTTAATTTTTGCGTTCGGGTTTGATTCCGACACAGAAAATGTTAACGGCTGATGGTCAGTGAAGATATTTATATCTTTCACTCCATACAAGTATTGCCGCAGTTTAGCCCTGGCCCAAACGATGGCCAATAACTCACGCTCGTTAGTCGCGTAGTTGGCTTCACTGTCTTTAAGAGTTCTTGAAATCATTGTTATAGGGCGGCCCTCTTGAGACAACACCGCACCTATACCATGGGCTGAAGCATCTGTCGTTAGATCAAATGGCTTCTTATAGTCCGGGTAGCTGAGCATGACATCTTCTGATGCCAATATATTGCGCAGCTTTTGGAACGCCTCTCGCTGGGACTCAGTAGGCATAGATCGAGGAAATGGGCCTTGCTATAGCAGCGAAGTCTCTGATGAAGTATATAGTAGCTCGCGAGGCCCAAAAACGACCTGACTTCGAATACCGTTTTAGGCTCTGGAAATTCTTTTATGGCCTTTACCTTTTCTGGGTCCGTTGTTGCACCGTTACTGGTGACAATGAGAGAAAGCTCACGCTTTTCTTAAAAAAACGCGATTTCTCGATCGATACTCTCATGTTAGCTTCTTGTAAGCTCTTTAACACCCACTCTACATGTTTGATGTGAGCCTCCTCGTCTTGCGAGAAGATGATCACATCGTCGACATAAACATAGCAAAATTTGCCTATTTGTTCCCGTAGGATGTCATCGATCGTTCTTTGGAAGATGCCGGCGGCATTCCTGAGGCCGAATGGCAATCTCTTAAACTCATACTTTCCTCCGTTTACCGAGAAAGAAGTTTTTTCGCGATCGCGCTCCGCTAGTACGACTTGATGGTATCCTGATTTAAGATCCAGTGTCGAAAAATAGCGTGCTTTCCCAAATTGCCTAATATCATTGATATATTTGGCATGGGGTATTTATCGGGAATGGTGTGCTCGTTAAGCTTGCGAAAGTCTATCACCAAGCGCTTCTTGCGGTTTCCCGCATCATCGGTGCCCTTTTTATCTACTACCCATATGGGGTTGTTGTAGCGGGATGCCGATTTCTGAATTATATCGTTTCTTAGAAGATCTTGGATCTCCTTATTAACGAAGTCAGCTACGCCCATGGGATATGGGTACAGCTTGGCATAGATGGGCTCTTCGCTCACCGTTCTGATGGTGGCAACCACCGAAGTATTGTATGGCAGAGCCTCGTTTGGGTCTGCAAAGGCCTTTTTTCTGGCCTTTAATAATTTCCGAAAAGTCTCCCGCACTAAAGCGGGTGCATCTGAGCAATCCACATCGGTAAAATTGACATCAGTGCATTTGTGGAAGGAGATTTTCTCAACTTCCGTACCCCATTTGAGCTGACCGGAGGCCAAACAGAGTGACGCCCCAGCCTGAGCTAACAAATCGAGACCGATTATCCCATCGAAGGTTGACAAGTCTGGTAAAATGAAAAATGTTGCTTTCACGTTGAACAACGCAACAAAGCATTTTTGTGTGACGGTGGTTGAACCATGGATGGAATGCAAGGTGAATTGTGAGTTAACCGGACGGACGCCACGCAACCCCTTGTGTGGTTTGATGTAATTCTTGGACGTGCCGGTATCAATAAGGAAGCTCATATCCTGCCCTGCTACTCTTCGTCTAATGACGGGTAGCAGGGATTTTCCCCTAAAAAATTGAGGGCGTCAGAATCACTTTCGGCATCATCCTCGATCTGCGCCACAGCGCCGTTGGCGGCTTCGGCGTACGAGGTCTGCCCCTGCCCAGCATCTTGGGTTACATGATTCACCCTTTGTTGCTTGCCCTTTCCGTTAGAGCGATCGGACATGGCCGACCGCTTGCTGACGCCAGCGGAGGCCTGGGTGGGCTGTATAAGTTTTGACAGCGAAGGGTCTACCTCCATTGGTTCTGGAGCACTGGCGCGAGTTTGCTGCTCGGCATTTCGCTGGCCGGATTGGCCTTGCTGCTTGTTCTGCCTACTAAAATGTGGGTTCTTTGACCCGCTTGCCTGTGCTTCTTGTTGGGGTGGCTTGACCCGCTGTTGGGTACTTGCCTTGTGTTCTTTTTCCTCAATGCTTCTCGCGAAGTTGGCAGCGAACGCATATCTTTCATGGTTCGATTCCACCTCTTGCGCGAGCGCCAGAGCTGACGGCAAGTCCCTTGGCTTTGCTGAGAACAGCACATCTGTGAGACTACGCTTGAGTCCCGAAACAAACACACTTAGTGCATCTTCGCGGAACTTTTCGCAGAGGCCCTTTGCTAGGACCGGCTCGTATGACATGTTGACTTTATTAGTCAACAATGTAAGCTTTTTGCCGACTTCATCATAGTATTGCAGCAGAGACATGCTGCCTTGTCTCAGCGTGGCCAGCTCTTGCTCGATTACGTGAACTGGACGTTTGTCGCTGTACGTGAAGTCGAGGCGATTTATAATCGCGTCAAAGTTAAGAACTGTGCCGAAAGAGGCTAGAACAACGTCCGCGGCCCCCCTGATTTTGTTTCTTATAATTATGACCGCCTGATAATGGCGTGAACTGCTGTCGTACGGCCTAAAAATACGATAGGCTGCGAGAGCCGCCTGTCTCCATGAAACATACGATTCATGTGCGCCTGCAACTCGGGCAAGCATTTGACGGCATCTAATGGCTCGTCGCAGCGGATATCATTTCTTATTTCTATGGGTGCATAAGCTTGCACCTCTGGTGGCGTAATATGCGCTGCGGCCAGCTGCTGGGACATTGGCTCGACTTTGTCAAGCAAGACCTTATTTGTAGCGGCTTGCTCAGCTAAGGCAGCGGTGACGGCTGCCTGTATTACGAGTTTCAACTGGTCTGGGTCCATGACGCTGTCTGTAGGACGAGGTGAGGGTGGGGGTGAGGGTGTGCGTCTTGGCACTGAACGGCGAATGCGATGGTCGTCGCAATCAGAGTCAGAATCACTACACTTTCGGCGAGTGGTTCTATAGAAAAGGAAGGGTGAAGTCATATGCCTCTAGTGTAAACAACGAAAACTCGAACACAACGCTTGAGGACGGAGGCAACAAAGTTGCAAACTTCCACGGATCGTATTACGTTGAACGACCAAACAAAACAAACAAGATGAAGGCAGACGGAAAAAAAAAATTTGTGCGCGCATGCATTTGATGCGCCGCTTTTATTAATTATTCAACAAATGTTTATATATTTTTGCTGCCATAAGTTTTCCTTCAACTTAATCCATTACTAGTTTCACGTATGTTAAAACTATTTATTATTTAATTTCATTTAAGAAAAGACACTTGCAAAAATGTGTTTATATGCTTATTTTTGTTTCGCAGGTTCGTGGCAAAATGTTTTTTTGGCAAATCTATAAAAATTTACAAGTTACATTCAAAAATGAAAAAAGATCAAAACATTTTTCAAAATTGTGAGCGTGACCGATTTGGGCGGCGTATAAGTGGGCGTGAAGTGGGCAAAAAGAATTTTGGTACATCTGTAGAAATTTACAAGATATAGTCAAAAGTGAAGAAATACCAAAACATTGTAATGATCTGTTTTCTTTGTTTCTGCTCGCTACGAATTGCAACTGCTAGCTCACAGAGTTTGTTCGTTCGTCCCACCAAATTTATGATTTGTGTGATTCGGTGGTTTAACTGACTGTCTGTGATTATGCACGTACGTGTTTTAACTGACAGTCCCGGGCTGCGCTTGCGTAGTCCTTTTTATAGGCCGCGGGGATCCCGTTATTTCCCCCTTTTGCGCACGGCTCGCTCGGGTACAATTTCCAACCCACGTCCCGTTAATTCACGGTGCGTCCTCTTTGTGCTTGACCAAAGTCCGCACTGTTACCGTTCGACCCCTGTGCCCTTGGACGGCTTGAGTCCAAGGTCCAGTGCGGTATCGTTGGTTCACGGTCTCTCCGCTTTGCTCCGGCCCAAGGTCCATTATTTCCCGTTTGATCTGGTTGCCCTTGACTCCTTCTGCATTCCAGCCTTCTTCGCTGTTGCTAGGCAGCCCTCCTGCACCTCGATTTGTGGGTAGTTTCCTCACAACATTTTTCAAAATTGTGAGCGTGACAGATTTAGGCGGTTTGTGGTTTAAACTTGCGCTGTGTCTATAACTGTGGAAGCTGCATGCTTAATCTCAACATTCTAACTTTTTTAGTTCCTGAGATCGAGGCGTTCATACGGACAGACGAACGGACAGACAGACATGGGCAGATCGACTCGGCTATTGATCCTGATCAAGAATATATATATATATATATATATGGTCGGAAACGTTTCCTTCTGCCTGTTACATACTGAGTCTACGAGTTAGTCTACGTTAGTCTACGAGTAACGGAGCTGATTTGAGATGTTTCGTATGACCCAGAAAAACCCTCGGAAATCCAAGAAAGCTTCGTACTGTCCTCGTAACGCTAGCGCTGTTGTCTGCCAGATCAAGAACGGAAATACATGCACGCGTTCGATGCTTTCCTTTTCTCTGTAGATCCAGTTCTAGGATTATTTTGCATGACGTTATGTTTCCCCAGGTGTCGCGGATGGCTGCAAGGACGGTTGGCAGTTTCCAGATGTGATAAGTATAGTTATTTTAAATGGTAGAAAAGCTCTTTATTTGCTGAGTTTGTTGTACAGATGGGCTGTTTGTGTTTAATGATCTAAATCATGAGGTTGAAGGGGGCTCGACGCTGTCATCGCTAGATTCTTCACTACACTTCCACTTGGCTGCTCTGAGCCATGACCCAGTGTGTGATGCTTGCGGCGGAAGATCCGGCACGTGTGTTTTGATGTACAGTTACAAGCTACAGTAAAAGTAGCAGGAAGTGTCAGAAAACGGCCGTTACTCAGTTAGTGGAAGTGCAAACAAGAAATTTCAACATTGTGTTAACAGAGAAGCTAAAGCCGAAGATATGCACAATATACAGGCACTACCGTTCTTTACAAGAAGCATTTGTATAAGTTGTTATTGTCTTAATACTCGGCGTAAAGGAAATGTAATATCGTGTCAGGCAATAGCTGATCTAATTACCCAGTATTTCCAAGCAACATATTATACGTTACCTTACTCTGAACAGCCATATTCTTACGAATTGAAAATTTTGTCCAACGTAAAGCCAGGTCCTGATATAATTCCCCGCTGTGTGCTTATGGTTTGTGCAGAAACCTTATTCAAGCCACTTCTGCATTTGCTTACCTCATGTTCTAGTGTTCTAATGTTCTAGTTCCCCCATATTTGGAATTAGCCGTTTCCGCAAATCAACAACCTTTTGGATCAATCAATCCTTTCTAATTTAAGGTTTAAAAAATAAAAAACAATTGTCATCTACACGAATTTTAATAAAGAATTCGATTCTGTTAAACTTCTGGTAAGAACACAGTATTTGTTAGGTTTCCCTGCTGATCTTTTTTATTGTATGTTAAGTAAATTGAATGGCATGACTCCAAAGATTTATCTATAAAAATTTGTTGTCTTGTATTTTCTGTATCTGCACAGTAGGGATTCTTGACATTCGTACTTTTATTCCGATGTAGACAGCTTTCCAAAATGGTGCCGAGATAAAACCTTAAACCTAAACCTTGGGTCTTGTCAACCCAACACACTTGCAACGAACTGATTTTGTTAGTCTGAGCGCTACGATGTACATGCGGCTAGCTCGAAGACTATGTGTGTTCCTCCTATTAAACGTGAGCACCTGTTTCTAGTAACAACACCTTGCAATTTCTCGTTTCGATGACCTGAGCTGAGACTATGCATTCAGCTGGCGTCGACTTAGAAGCTGCAACTTTTCTCGAACGAAGACCATTTTTGCCAGTAGTTCTTTCGAGGTGGGGAATGATAAACAGTTTCTTAGAGGAGAACGAAGAGAAAAACCGATAACAGTAGCTAAATAATTTGAAAACTGGCACCAATTGCAACACGAGTGTGGACTAGGTTGAACTTCTTAGAAAGGCGCTGCAAGTTACGGTATCAAGGGATCACTGCTATGAAGTGATGTGAGATTCTCGACCAACGCTCTCCAGCGCGTGCTCATGGTTTAAGGAATTGGGTCGACCCATTGTAAGATTGTTGTTAAACTTTCTTGAAATATGAGGTTAAGTAAGACTGTTGTCGGTGCTGCGGTGTCGGTTTTGACAATAATTCTCGCTTCGTAGGAGAAGGCCTCGCATCGAAGTCCTTTATATTTAAAGACGTAACATCTCTTCCTGAGTTCAATTGAATTTCAAGGATTGGCGTATGCGTGGCTGAATTGCTGAGGAGGTGTACGGAGAGAACAATTGGCACTCTATTTTCGTAATTTAAACTTCGTCCTTTTCAACAGTATAATCAGCTCGGTTTTTAATAGCAAAATTTCTTAAATCGAATAGCATCCCTTCGGGATATAGTAGAAATAGGCATCGTGTGCGGGCGGCTGCAGGATATGAAGCAATATGCCGTTCTCAACCTTGCGCCAAACAATATCGAATCAGCTCATAGGACAAATTTAGGATGGTATGGTGGTGCGGAAAATAACAACAAAATGCTATATGGTCGAGTGCTCCGAGAATCAGCTAGTGGAAGTGCAATCGAGAAATTTCAAAATTTTCTGAAATATCGGTAAAAAGTGGAAAAAAAATAATAAAATAAAAAAAAAAATAAAAAAAATTTTTAAAATTGTGTGCGTAACAGTTTTGGGCGGTTTGTGGGCGTTGAAGAGGGCTTGGCAAAAAGTATTTTGATAAATCTGTAGAAATTTACAAGATTAAAAGTGAAAAAATATCAAAACATTTTTCAAAATTGTTAGCGTGTCAGATTGGGGCGGTTTGTGGGTTAGAGTGGGCGTGGCAACATTTTGAAATAAACTTGGGCTGTGTCTTTAGCTGTGGAAGCTGCATGCTTAATCTCAACATCATTCATTTGTAGTTCCTGAGATCGAGGCGTTCATACGGACAGACTAACGGACAGACGGACATGGCCAGATCGACTCGGCTATTGATCCTGATCAAGAATATATATACTTTCTAAATCTTTATGAAACAAGAAGCGCATAAAATTACAAATTTAAAAAGTCACAAAATTTACTTTTTTTACCATATAACTCGCGACGTATACGCATACAAAACATTCGAAGTGGATGAAGTATTTTGAAGTAGGATTGGTATACCGATAGAAATTGGCAAGCGAAATAATAATGAGCAAAAATCAAAACATTTTTCAAAAGCGTTGGCGTCGCAGTTTTGAGCAGTTCGTGGGCTTTATGTTGGGCTAATAAAAAAAAAGCTACTAAACAAATTTTTTTTTAAATTAAAAAGCGTTTTAAAATTTTGGCAGTTTTGAGTAGTTTATGTGCCGACATAGTTATGCTGCCAACATCAGGAAACTCGAGCTAGGCTTATGTCTGCATGCTTAATCGCAACTTTCTGAAATCTGAAATCTCGGCGTTCATACGGACGGATCGAAAGAGGGACATGCCCTGCTCAGGAATATAAAGTGAAATATTCATTCTCCATATGAAAAACTTAAACATCATAGTACAAATTCTCCCAAGGCACAAACCATTAAACAAATGCTTAAGTTTTCGATAAGCAAACATGTAAAGCTCCGTAGATCTTTAAGGTTTGTTAGAACAAAAGAATAATATTCATAATCAGTTATCATATCAGTTGTAATGAACTACAAATAAATCAATCATATAATATAATTATAAAATTAAAATTTTTAAAGTTAAGTATTTATATATACTTTACATGGTCGGTAACGCTTCTTTCTACCTTTTTAACGAATCTAGTATACCCTTTCACCCTACGAGTAACTCTATAAATACATATATATTTATTGTCAAAGAAAGCGACTTCACTTAAACAAAAGAAAGCTTATCCCGCTCTTGCCTTAACTTCGCAACAAAATTTAAAATTTAAAGTGCGCATATGTCATGTAAATGGTAATGACAAGAGTTAATTTTTAATTTAATATTATTGAAATTTGGCAAAGAGCCCAGAAACCTCCTGAAACTGGAGATATCTGAGCCTGGAGTGATTGAGTTTGACTTTCGCAATGTTTACCTTAAAAGCTGGCTTACGATTTACAATTTCTAGAAATGCCTGGGCAACGATGGTTTATTGGTTTTAGGCTTTGGTCGTCCCAAACCAGTCGTCAACATTGATCTCGAAACCATCTCAAGGAATGAATAAGCTTGCTTTCTACAGCGAAAGAGCTTACTGACATAACCAAATAAGTGACTAATAAATACTTACCCTAATAAATATATAGCAGTGACGATTCCAGCTACAACAAAGCTAATAACAAGTAATGATAAGATTATACTGCGCCAATTGTGACCTTCATCCAAATCTAAATAATTATCATTTTGCTTTGGATCTTGCACCTGCAAAGTTTCATCCGGTGGTAGTCTCCAAGAACCGCCTCCTCCTCCACCGCGATCTGATGTCATATTAGTGTGCATTTCTTCAATCAAGTCCAATACTTATGACTTATTTATGTATAGGCGATGACTTATGCAGTTTTGCAAAATATTCCAAAATTGAGAGAGCTTAAAATACAAATACATAAAATTAGAATAATATTAAATTCTAATCTAACGTGGAAAAATATATTTTCTCATCGCCTTTCTATCTAACCAGGGGTAAAATAAAAAACCGGGTAATAACGTCCTTGGATAGACTCGGCATAGGTAGGTATATGATTAATAGTCAAAAACGCCTCCTTCTACTCGTAAAATCATGTTGTTGAACCGTTTTGAATCATTCACAGTCTTTTCGACCATTTCACTTTAACGAGCTAAGGTGCCACCCTTAACTCCAAATTTTCGAATACAAACGTGGTAAGACGATTTTTAATAAGCTTTAAAAATATTATAATTAGGATCCGCATTTTGTATGGAAAGTATTTGGTTCGTCACGTTTTTAAATTTTCAGACGACGATTTTTAATAAGCTTTAAAAATATTTCAATTAGGATCCGCATTTTGTATGGAAAGTATTTGGTTCGTCACGTTTTTAAATTTTCAGAGTTTCAAGTTTCGTTGCTCCAAGTGCTGACCCAGCATCTTGACAGGATGTTCGTGTAAGTTAACTAAAGTAAACCAGCCTCGCTAACCGTGGCTCATCGTCGATCAAGCAAGTTGATCTAGCATTTTAGCCGGATACTCGTGCACAGCCGGCAGACACGCCATTCCTCGGTGTCCGCTATGAGAATCATATTCTGTTAGCTTTAAGGCAAAGAATATTTTTGTAAAAGTTCAGATTTTATATCGCAAGCGATCGGTCCGCCTTGCAAATAAATAAATATAAAACTATCTCACCACATATATTTATATTTATATTTATATTTATATTTATATTTACATTTATATTTATATTTATATTTATATTTATATTTATATTTATATTTACATTTATATTTATATTTATATTTACATTTATATTTACATTTATATTTACATTTATATTTATATTTATATTTATATTTATATTTATATTTATATTTATATTTATATTTATATTTATATTTATATTTATATTATATTTATATTTATATTTATATTTATATTTATATTTATATTTATATTTATATTTATATTTATATTTATATTTATATTTATATTTATATTTATATTTATATTTATATTATATTTATATTTATATTTATATTTATATTTATATTTATATTTATATTTATATTTATATTTATATTTATATTTATATTTATATTTATATTTATATTTATATTTATATTTATATTTATATTTATATTTATATTTATATTTATATTTATATTTATATTTATATTTATATTTATATTTATATTTATATTTATATTTATATTTATATTTATATTTATATTTATATTTATATTTATATTTATATTTATATTTATATTTATATTTATATTTATATTTATATTTATATTTATATTTATATTTATATTTATATTTATATTTATATTTATATTTATATTTATATTTATATTTATATTTATATTTATATTTATATTTATATTTATATTTATATTTATATTTATATTTATATTTATATTTATATTTATATTTATATTTATATTTATATTTATATTTATATTTATATTTATATTTATATTTATATTTATATTTATATTTATATTTATATTTATATTTATATTTATATTTATATTTATATTTATATTTATATTTATATTTATATTTATATTTATATTTATATTATATTTATATTTATATTTATATTTATATTTATATTTATATTTATATTTATATTTATATTTATATTTATATTATATTTATATTTATATTTATATTTATATTTATATTTATATTTATATTTATATTTATATTTATATTTATATTTATATTTATATTTATATTTATATTTATATTTATATTTATATTTATATTTATATTTATATTTATATTTATATTTATATTTATATTTATATTTATATTTATATTTATATTATATTTATATTTATATTTATATTTATATTTATATTTATATTTATATTTATATTTATATTTATATTTATATTTATATTTATATTTATATTTATATTTATATTTATATTTATATTTATATTTATATTTATATTTATATTTATATTTATATTTATATTTATATTTATATTTATATTTATATTTATATTTATATTTATATTTATATTTATATTTATATTTATATTTATATTTATATTTATATTTATATTTATATTTATATTTATATTTATATTTATATTTATATTTATATTTATATTTATATTTATATTTATATTTATATTTATATTTATATTTATATTTATATTTATATTTATATTTATATTTATATTATATTTATATTTATATTTATATTTATATTTATATTTATATTTATATTATATTTATATTTATATTTATATTTATATTTATATTTATATTTATATTTATATTTATATTTATATTTATATTTATATTTATATTTATATTTATATTTATATTTATATTTATATTTATATTTATATTATATTTATATTTATATTTATATTTATATTTATATTTATATTTATATTTATATTTATATTTATATTTATATTTATATTTATATTTATATTTATATTTATATTTATATTTATATTTATATTTATATTTATATTTATATTTATATTTATATTTATATTTATATTTATATTTATATTTATATTTATATTTATATTTATATTTATATTTATATTTATATTTATATTTATATTTATATTTATATTTATATTTATATTTATATTTATATTTATATTTATATTTATATTTATATTTATATTTATATTTATATTTATATTTATATTTATATTTATATTTATATTTATATTTATATTTATATTTATATTTATATTTATATTTATATTTATATTTATATTTATATTTATATTTATATTTATATTTATATTTATATTTATATTTATATTTATATTTATATTTATATTTATATTTATATTTATATTTATATTTATATTTATATTTATATTTATATTATATTTATATTTATATTTATATTTATATTTATATTTATATTTATATTTATATTTATATTTATATTTATATTTATATTTATATTTATATTTATATTTATATTTATATTTATATTTATATTTATATTTATATTTTATTTTATATTTATATTTATATTTATATTTATATTTATATTTATATTTATATTTATATTTATATTTATATTTATATTTATATTTATATTTATATTTATATTTATATTTATATTTATATTTATATTTATATTTATATTTATATTTATATTTATATTTATATTTATATTATATTTATATTTATATTTATATTTATATTTATATATTTATATTTATATTTATATTTATATTTATATTTATATTTATATTTATATTTATATTTATATTTATATTTATATTTATATTTATATTTATATTATATTTATATTTATATTTATATTTATATATATTTATATTTTATATTTTATATTTATATTTATATTTATATTTATATTTATTTTATATTTATTTATATTTATATTTATATTATATTTATATTTTATATTTATATTTATATTTATATTTATATTTATATTTATATTTTATATTTATATTTTATATTTATATTTCATATTTATATTTCATATTTATATTTCATATTTATATTATATTTTATATTTATATTTATATTTATATTTATATTTATATTTATATTTATATTTATATTTATATTTATATTTATATTTATATTTATATTTATATTTATATTTATATTTATATTTATATTTATATTTATATTTATATTTATATTTATATTTATATTTATATTTATATTTATATTTATATTTATATTTATATTTTATATTTATATTTATATTTATATTTATATTTATATTTATATTTATATTTATATTTATATTTATATTTATATTTATATTTATATTTATATTTATTTATATTTAATTTATATTTATATTTATTTTATATTTATATTTATATTTATATTTATATTTATATTTATATTATATTTATATTTATATTTATATTTATATTTATATTTATATTTATATTTATATTTATTTTATTTATATTTATATTTATATTTATATTTATATTTATATTTATATTTATATTTATATTTATATTTATATTTTATATTTATATTTATATTTATATTTATATTTATATTTATATTTATATTTATATTTATATTTATATTTATATTTATATTTTATATTATATTTATATTTATATTTATATTTATATTTATATTTATATTTATATATTTATATTTATATTTATATTATATTTATATTTATATTTATATTTATATTTATATTTATATTTATATTATATTTATATTTATATTTATATTATATTTATATTTATATTTATATTTATATTTATATTTATATTTATATTTATATTTATATTTATATTTATATTTATATTTATATTTATATTTATATTTATATTTATATTTATATTTATATTTATATTTATATTTATATTTATATTTATATTTATATTTATATTTATATTTATATTTATATTTATATTTATATTTATTTTATTTTATATTTATATTTATATTTATATTTATATTTATATTTATATTTTATTTATATTTATATTTATATTTATATTTATATTTATATTTATATTTATATTTATATTTATATTTATATTTATATTTATATTTATATTATATTTATATTATATTTATATTTATATTTATATTTATATTTATATTTATTTTATATTTATATTTATATTTATATTTATATTTATTTTATATTTATATTTATATTTATATTTATATTTATATTTATATTTATTTTATATTTATATTTTATTTATATTTATATTTATATTTATATTTATATTTATATTTATATTTATATTTATATTTATATTTATATTTATTTTTATTTATATTTTATATTTATATTTATATTTATATTTATATTTATATTTATATTTATATTTATATTTATATTTATATTTATATTTATATTTTATTTATTTATATTTATATTTATATTTATATTTATATTTATATTTTATATTTATATTTATATTTATATTTATATTTATATTTATATTTATATTTATATTTATATTTATATTTATATTTATATTTATATTTTATTTTATATTTATATTTATATTTATATTTATATTATATTATATTTATATTTATATTTATATTTATATTTATATTTATATTTATATTATATTTATATTTATATTTATATTTATATTTATATTTATATTTATATTTATATTTATATTTATATTTATATTTTATATTTATATTTATATTTATATTTATATTTATATTTATATTTATATTTATATTTATATTTATATTTATATTTATATTTATATTTATATTTATATTTATATTTATATTTATATTTATATTATTTATTTTATATTTATATTTATATTTATATTTATATTTATATTTATATTTATATTTATATTTATATTTATATTTATATTTATATTTATTTTTATTTATATTTATATTTATATTTATATTTATATTTATATTTATATTTATATTTATATTTATATTTATATTTATATTTATATTTATATTTATATTTATATTTATATTTATATTTATATTTATATTTATATTTTTTTTTTTTTTTATATTTATATTTATATTTATATTTATATTTATATTTATATTTATATTTATATTTATATTTTATTTTATATTTATATTTATATTTATATTTATTTATATTTATATTTATATTTATATTTATATTTATATTTATATTTATATTTATATTTATATTTATATTATATTTATATTTATATTTATATTATATTTATATTTATATTTATATTTATATTTATATTTTTTTTATATTATATTTATATTTATATTTATATTTATATTATATTTATATTTATATTTATATTTATATTTATATTTATATTTTATATTTATATTTATATTTATATTTATATTTATATTTATATTTATATTTATATTATATTTATATTTATATTTATATTTATATTTATATTTATATTTATATTTATATTTATATTTATATTTATATTTATATTTATATTTTATTTATATTTATATTATATTTATATTTATATTTATATTTATATTTATATTTATATTATATTTATATTTATATTATATTTATATTTATATTTATATTTATATTTATATTTATATTTATATTTATATTTATATTTATATTTATATTTATATTTATATTTATATTTATATTTATATTTATATTTATATTTATATTTATATTTATATTTATATTTATATTTATATTTATATTTTATATTTATATTTTATTTATATTTATATTTATATTTATATTTATATTTATATTTATATTTATATTTATATTTATATTTATATTTATATTTATATTTATATTTATATTTATATTTATATTTATTATTTTTGTATTTATATTTATTATATTTATATTTATATTTATTATTTTTGTATTTATATTTATATTTATATTTATATTTATATTTTATTTATATTTATATTTATATTTATATTTATATTTATATTTATTTATATTTATATTTATATTTATATTTATATTTATATTTATATTTATATTTATATTTATATTTATATTTATATTTATATTTATATTTATATTTATATTTATATTTATATTTATATTTATATTTATATTTATATTTATATTTATATTTATATTTATATTTATATTTATATTTATATTTATATTTTATATTTATATTTATATTTATATTTATATTTATATTTATTTTATATTTATATTTATATTTATATTTATATTTATATTTATATTTATATTTATATTTATATTTTATATTTATATTTATATTTATATTTATATTTATATTTATATTTATATTTATATTTATATTTATATTTATATTTATATTTATATTTATATTTATATTTATATTTATATTTTATATTTATATTTATATTTATATTTATATTTATATTTATATTTATATTTATATTTATATTTATATTTATATTTATATTTATATTTATATTTATATTTATATTTATATTTATATTTATATTTATATTTATATTTATATTTTATATTTTATTTATATTTATTTTATATTTATATTTATATTTATATTTATATTTATATTTATATTTATATTTATATTTATATTTATATTTATATTTATATTTATATTTATATTTATATTTATATTTATATTTATATTTATATTTATATTTTATATTTATATTTATATTTATATTTATATTTATATTTATTTTATATTTATTTTATATTTATATTTATATTTATATTTATATTTATATTTATATTTATATATATTATATTTATATTTATATTTATATTTATATTTATATTTATATTTATATTTATATTTATTTTATATTTATATTTATATTTATATTTATATTTATATTTATATTTATATTTATATTTATATTATATTTATATTTATATTTATATTTTATTTATATTTATATTTATATTTATATTTATATTTATATTTATATTTATATTTATATTTATATTTATATTTATATTTTATATTTTATATTTATATTTATATTTATTATATTTATATTTTATATTATATTTATATTTATATTTATATTTATATTTATATTTATATTTTATATTTATATTTATATTTATATTTATATTTATATTTATATTTATATTTATATTTATATTTATATTTATATTTATATTTATATTTATATTTATATTTATATTTTATATTTATATTTTATATTTATATTTTATATTTATATTTATATTTATATTTTATATTTATATTTATATTTATATTTATATTTATATTTATATTTATATTTATATTTTATATTTATATTTATATTTATATTTATATTTATATTTATATTTTATATTTATATTTATATTTATATTTATATTTATATTTATATTTATATTTATATATTATATTTATATTTATATTTATATTTATATTTATATTATATTTATATTTATATTTATATTTATATTTATATTTATATTTATATTTATATTTATATTTATATTTATATTTATTTTATATTTATATTTATATTTATATTTTATATTTATATTTATATTTATATTTATATTTATATTTATATTTTAATTTATATTTGAATTTATATTATATTTATATTTGAATTTATATTTGAATTTATATTTGAATTTATATTTGAATTTATATTTGAATTTATATTTGAATTTATATTTATATTTATATTTATATTTATATTTATATTTATATTTATATTTATATTTATATTATATTTTATATTTATATTTATATTTATATTTTATATTTATATTTATATTTATATTTATATTTATATTTATATTTATATTTATATTTATATTTATATTTATATTTATATTTATATTTTATTTATATTTATATTTATATTTATATTTATATTTTATTATTTATATTTATATTTATATTTATATTTATATTTATATTTATATTTATATTTATATTTATATTTTATATTTATATTTATATTTATATTTATATTTATATTTATATTTATATTTATATTTATATTATATTTATATTTATATTTATATTTATATTTATATTTATATTTATATTTATATTTATATTTATATTTATATTTATATTTTATTTTATATTTATATTTATATTTATATTTATATTTATATTTATATTTATATTTATATTTATATTTTATTATATTTATATTTATATTTATATTTATATTTATATTTATATTTATATTTATATTTATATTTATATTTATATTATAATTTATATTTATATTATATTTATATTTATATTTATATTTATATTTATATTTTATTTATATTTATATTTATATTTATATTTATATTTATATTTATATTTATTTTATATTTATATTTATATTTATATTTATATTTATATTTATTTTATATTTATATTTATATTTATATTTATATTTATATTTATATTTATATTTATATTTATATTTATATTTATATTTATATTTATATTTATATTTATATTTATATTTTATATTTATATTATATTTATATTTATTTATATTTATATTTATATTTATATTTATATTTATATTTATATTTATATTTATATTTATATTATATTTATATTTATATTTATATTTATATTTATATTTATATTTATATTTATATTTATATTTATATTTATATTTATATTTATATTTATATTTATATTTATATTTATATTTATATTTATATTTATATTTATATTTATATTTTATATTTATATTTATATTTATATTTATATTTATATTTATATTTATATTTATATTTATATTTATATTTATATTTATATTTATATTTATATTTATATTTATATTTATATTTATATTTATATTTATATTTATATTTATATTTATATTTATATTTATATTTATATTTATATTATATTTATATTTATATTTATATTTATATTTATATTTATATTTATATTTATATTTATATTTATATTTTATATTTATATTTATATTTAATATTTTTATTTATATTTATATTTATATTTATATTATATTTATATTTATATTTATATTTATATTTATATTTATATTTAATATATTTATATTTATATTTATAATTTATATTTATATTTTATTTATATTTTATATTTATATTTATATTTATATTTATATTTATATTTATATTTATATTTATTTTTATTTTATATTTATATTTATATTTATATTTATATATTTATATTTATATTTTATTTTTATTTATATTTATATTTATATTCTATTTTATTTATATTTATATTTATATTTATATTTATATTTATATTTATATTTATATTTATATTTATATTTATATTTATATTTATATTTATATTTTATTTATATTTATATTTATATTTATATTTATATTTATATTTATATTTATATTTATTTTATATTTATATTTATATTTATATTATATTTATATTTATATTTATATTTATATTTATATTTATATTTATATTTATATTTATATTTATATTTATATTATATTTATATTCTATTTATATTTTTATATTTATATTTATATTTATATTTATATTTATATTTATATTCTATTTATATTTATATTTATATTTATATTTATATTTATATTTATATTTATATTTATATTTATATTTATATTTATATTTATATTTATTTTATATTTTATATTTATATTTATATTTATATTTATATTTATATTTATATTTATATTTATATTTATATTTATATTTATATTTATATTTATATTTCTATATTTTATATTTCTATTTATATTATATTTATATTTATATTTATATTTATATTTATATTATATTTATATTTATATTTATATTTATATTTATATTTATATTTATATTTATATTTTATATTTATATTTATATTTATATTTATATTTATATTTATATTTATATATTTTATATTTATATTTATATTTATATTTATATTTATATTTATATTTATATTTATATTTATATTTTATATTTATATTTATATTTATATTTTATTATTTTATATTTATATTTATATTTATATTTATATTTATATTTATATTTTATATTATATTTATATTTATATTTATATTTATATTTATATTTATATTTATATTTATATTTATATTTATATTTATATTTATATTTATATTTATATTTTATATTTATATTTTATATTTATATTTATTTATATTATATTTATATATATTTATATTTATATTTTCTATTTATATTTATATTTATATTTATATTTATTTTATATTTATATTTATATTTATATTTATATTTATATTTATTTTTATATTTATATTTATATTTATATTTATATTTATATTTATATTTATATTTATATTTATATTTATATTTATATTTTATATTTTATATTTATATTTATTTTATATTTATATTTATATTTATATTTATATTTATATTTATATTTATATTTATATTTATATTTATATTTTATTTATATTTATATTTATATTTATATTTATATTTTATTTTATTTTATATTTATTTTATATTTATATTTATATTTATATTTATATTTATTTTATATTTATATTTATATTTATATTTATATTATATTTATATTTATATTTATATTTATATTTATATTTATATTTATATTTATATTTATATTTATATTTATATTTATATTTTATTTATATTTATATTTATATTTATATTTATATTTATATTTATATTTATATTTATATTATATTTATATTTATATTTATATTTATATTTATATTTATATTTATATTTATATTTATATTTATATTTATATTTATTTTATATTTATATTTATATTATATTTATATTTATATTTATATTTATATTTATTTATTTATATTTATATTTATATTTATATTTATATTTATATTTATATTTATATTTATATTTTATATTATATTTATATTTATATTTATATTTATATTTATATTTATATTTATATTTATATTTATATTTATATTTATATTTATATTTATATTTATATTTATATTTATATTTATATTTATATTTATATTTATATTTATATTTATATTTATATTTATATTTATATTTATATTTATATTTATATTTATATTTATATTTATATTTATATTTATATTTATATTTATATTTATATTTATATTATATTTATATTTATATTTATATTTATATTTATATTTATATTTATATTTATATTTATATTTATATTTATATTTATATTTATATTTATATTTTATTTATATTTATATTTATATTTATATTTATTATTATTTATTTATATTTTATTTTATATTTATATTTATATTTATATTTATATTTATATTTATATTTATATTTATATTTATATTTATATTTATATTTATATTTATATTTATATTTATATTTATATTTATATTTATTTTATATTTATATTTATATTTATATTTATATTTATATTTATATTTATATTTATATTTATATTTATATTTATATTTATATTTATATTTATATTTATATTTATTTATATTTATATTTATATTTATATTTATATTTATATTTATATTTATATTTATATTTATATTTATATTTATATTTTATATTTATATTTATATTTATATTTATATTTAATATATTTATATTTATATTTATATTTATATTTATATTTTATATTTATATTTATATTTATATTTTATATTTATATTTATATTTATATTTATATTTATATTTATATTTATATTTATATTTATATTATATTATATTTATATTTATATTTATATTTATATTTATATTTATATTTATATTTATATTTATATTTATATTTATATTTATATTATATTTATATTTATATTTTATTTTATATTTATATTTATATTTATATTTATATTTATATTTATATTTTATATTTATATTTATATTTATATTTATATTTATATTTATATTTATATTTATATTTATATTTATATTTATATTTATATTTATATTTATATTTATATTTATATTTATATTTATATTTATATTTATATTTATATTTATATTTATATTTATATTTATATTTATATTTATATTTATATTTATATTTATATTTTATATTTATATTTATATTTATATTTATATTTATATTTATTTTATATTTATATTTATATTTATATTATTTTATATTTATATTTATATTTATATTTATATTATATTTATATTTATATTTATATTTATATTTATATTTTATTTATATTTATATTTATATTTATATTTATATTTATATTTATATTATATTTATATTTATATTTATATTTATTTTATATTTATATTTATATTTATATTTATATTTATATTTATATTTATATTTATATTTATATTTATATTTTATATTTATATTTATATTTATATTTATATTTATATTTATATTTATATTTATATTTATATTTATATTTATACATTTTATATTTATATTTATATTTATATTTATATTTATATTTATATTTATATTTATATTTATATTTTATATTTATATTTATATTTATATTTATATTTATATTTATATTTATATTTATATTTATATTTATATTTATATTTATATTTATATTTATATTTATATTTATATTTTATATTTATATTTTATTTATATTTATATTTATATTTATATTTATATTTATATTTATATTTATATTTATATTTATATTTATATTTATATTTATATTTATATTTATATTTATTTATTTATATTTATATTTATATTTATATTTTATATTTATATTTATATTTATATTTATATTTATCTTTATATTTATATTTATATTTATATTTATATTTATATTTATATTTATATTTATATTTATATTTTATATTTATATTTATATTTATATTTATATTTATATTTATATTTATATTTATTTTATATTTATATTTATATTTTATATTTATTTTATATTTATATTTTATATTTATATTTATATTTATATTTATATTTATATTTATATTTATATTTATATTTATATTTATATTTATATTTATATATTTATATTTATATTTATATTTAATATATTTATATTTTATATTTATATTTATATTTATATTTATATTTATATTTATATTTATATTTATATTTATATTTATATTTATATTTATATTTATATTTATATTTATATTTATATTTATATTTATATTTATATTTATATTTATATTTATATTTTATATTTATATTTATATTTATATTTATATTTATATTTATATTTATATTTATATTTAATCTTTTATATTTATATTTATATTTATATTTATATTTATATTTATATTTTATTTATATTTATATTTATATTTATATTTTATATTTATATTTATATTTATATTTATATATTATATTTATTTTATATTTATATTTATATTTTATATTTTATATTTATATTTATATTTATATTTATATTTATATTTATATTTATATTTATATTTATATTTATATTTATATTTATATTTATATTTATATTTATATTTATATTTATATTTATATTTATATTTATATTTATATTTTATATTTATATTTATATTTATATTTATATTTATATTTATATTTATATTTATATTTATATTTATATTTATATTTATATTTATATTTATATTTATATTTATATTTATATTTATATTTATATTTATATTTATATTTATATTTATATTTATATTTATATTTATATTTATATATTTATTTTATATTTATATTTATATTTATATTTTATATTATATTTATATTTATATTTATTTCTTTATATTTATATTTATATTTATATTTATATTTATATTTATATTTATATTTATATTTATATTTATATTTATATTTATATTTTATTTATATTTATATTTATATTTATATTTATATTTATATTTATATTTATATTTATATTTATATTTTATTTATATTTATATTTATATTTATATTTATATTTATATTTATCTTTTATTTATATTTATATTTATATTTATATTTATATTTATATTTATATTTATATTTATATTTATATTTATATTTATATTTATATTTATATTTATATTTATATTTATATTTATATTTATATTTATATTTATATTTATTTATATTTATATTTATATTTATATTTATATTTATATTTATATTTATTTTATATTTATATTTATATTTATATTTATATTTATATTTATATTTATATTTATATTTATATTTATATTTATATTTATTTCTTTATATTTATATTTATATTTATATTTATATTTATATTTATATTTATATTTATTTTATATTTATATTTATATTTATATTTATATTTATATTTATATTTATATTTATATTTATATTTATATTTATATTTATATTTATATTTATATTTATATTTATATTTATATTTTATATTTATATTTATATTTATCTTTATATTTATATTTATATTTATATTTATATTTATATTTATATTTATATTTATATTTATATTTATATTTATATTTATATTTATATTTATATTTATATTTATATTTATATTTATATTTATATTTATATTTATATTTATTTTATATTTATATTTATTTATTATATTTATATTTATATTTATATTTATATTTATATTTATATTTATATTTATATTTATATTTATATTTATATTTATATTTATATTTATATTTATATTATATTTATATTTATATTTATATTTATATTTATATTTATATTTATATTTATATTTTATATTTATATTTATATTTATATTTATATTTATATTTATATTTATATTTATATTTATATTTATATTTATATTTATATTTATATTTATATTTATATTTATATTTATATTTATATTTATATTTATATTTATATTTATTTATATTTATATTTATATTTATATTTATATTTATATTTATATTTATATTTATATTTATATTTATATTTATATTTATATTTATATTTATATTTATATTTATATTTATATTTATATTTATATTTATATTTATATTTATATTTATATTTATATTTATATTTATATTTATATTTATATTTATATTTATATTTATATTTATATTTATATTTATATTTATATTTATATTTATATTTATATTTATATTTATATTTATATTTATATTTATATTTATCTTTATATTTATTTTATATTATATTTATATTTATATTTATATTTATATTTATATTTATATTTATATTTTATATTTTTATATTTATATTTATATTTATATTTATATTTATATTTATATTTATATTTATATTTATATTTATATTTATATTTATATTTATATTTATATTTATTTATTTATATTTATATTTATATTTATATTTATATTTATATTTATTTTTGTATTTATATTTATGTATTTATATTTTTATATTTATATTTATGTATTTATATTTTTATATTTATATTTATATTTATATTTATATTTATACTTATATTTATATTTATATTTATATTTATATTTATATTTATATTTATATTTATACTTATATTTATATTTATATTTATACTTATATTTATATTTATATTTATACTTATATTTATACTTATACTTATATTTATACTTATATTTATATTTATATTTATATTTATATTTATATTTATATTTATATTTATATTATATTTATATTTATATTTATATTTATATTTATATTTATATTTATATTTATATTTATATTTATATTTATATTTATATTTATATTTATATTTATATTTATATTTATATTTATTTTATATTATATTTTATATTTATATTTATATTTATATTTATATTTTTATTTATATTTATATTTATATTTAGATTTATATTTATATTTATATTTAGATTTATATTTATATTTATATTTAGATTTATATTTATATTTATATTTACATTTATATTTATATTTATATTTATATTTATATTTATATTTATATTTATTTTATATTTATATTTATATTTATATTTATATTTATATTTATTTAATATTTATATTTATATTTATATTTATATTTATATTTATATTTATATTTATATTTTATATTTATATTTATATTTATATTTATATTTATATTTATATTTATATTTATATTTATCTTTATATTTATATTTATATTTATATTTATATTTATATTTATATTTATATTTATATTTATATTTATATTTATATTTATATTTATATTATATTTATATTTATATTTATATTTATTTTTATTTATATTTATATTTATATTTATATTTATATTTATCTTTATATTTATATTTATATTTATATTTATCTTTATATTTATATTTTATTTATATTTATATTTATATTTATATTTATATTTATATTTATATTTATATTTATATTTTATTTATATTTATATTTATATTTATATTTATATTTATATTTATATTATATTTATATTTATATTTATATTTATATTTATATTTATATTTATATTTATATTTATATTTATATTTATATTTATATTTATATTTATATTTATATTTATATTTTATATTTATATTTATATTTATATTTATATTTATATTTATATTTATATTTATATTTATATTTATATTTATATTTATATTTATCTTTATATTTATATTTATCTTTATATTTATATTTATATTTATATTTATATTTATATTATATTTATATTTATATTTATATTTATATTTATATTTATATTTATATTTATATTTATATTTATATTTATATTTATATTTATATTTATATTTATATTTATATTTATATTTATATTTATATTTATATTTATATTTATATTTATATTTCTATTTATATTTATATTTATATTTATATTTATATTTATATTTATATTTATATTTATATTTATATTTATATTTATATTTATATTTCTATTTATATTTATATTTATATTTATATTTATATTTATATTTTATTTATATTTATATTTATATTTATATTTATATTTATATTTATATTTATATTTATATTTAATATTTTATATTTATATTTATATATTTATATTTATATTTATATTTATATTTTATATTTATATTTATATTTATATTTATATTTATATTTATATTTATATTTATTTTATATTTATATTTATATTTATATTTATATTTATATTTATATTTATATTTTATATTTATATTTATATTTATATTTATATTTATATTTATATTTATATTTATATTTATATTTATATTTATATTTATCTTTATATTTATATTTATATTTTATATTTATATTTATATTTATATTTATATTTATATTTATATTTATATTTATATTTTATTTATATTTATATTTATATTTATATTTATATTTATATTTATATTTATATTTATATTTATATTTATATTTATATTTATATTTATATTTATATATTTATATTTATATTTATATTATTATTTATATTTATATTATTTTATATTTATATTTATATATTTATATTTATATTTAATATTTATATTCTATTTATATTTATATTTATATTTATATTATATTTTTATTTATATTATATTTATATTTATATTTATATTTTCTATTTATATTTATATTTATATTTATATTTATATTTATATTTATATTTATATTTATATTTATATTTATATTTATATTTATATTTATATATTATATCTTTATATTTATATTTATATTTATATTTATATTTATATTTATATTTATATTTATATTTATATTATTTATATTTATATTTATTTTATATTTATATTTATATTTTATATTTATATTTATATTTATATTTATATTTATATTTATATTTATATTTATCTTTATATTTACATATTTATATTTATATTTATATTATATTTTATTATATTTATATTTAATATTTATATTTATATTTATATTTATCTTTATATTTATATTTATATTTATATTTATATTTATATTTATATTTATATTTATATTTATATTTATATTTATCTTTATATTTATATTTATATTTATATTTATATTTATATTTATATTTATATTTATATTTATATTTATATATTTATATTTCTATTTATATTTATATTTATATTTTATATTTATATTTATATTTATATTTATCTTATATTTATATTTATATTTATATTTATTTATATTATATTATATTTATATTTATATTTTATATTTATTTTATATTTATATTTATATTTATATTTATATTTATATTTATATTTATATTTATATTTATATTTATATTTATATTTATATTTATATTTTATATTTATATTTATATTTATATTTATCTTTATATTTATATTTATATTATATTTATATTTATATTTATATTTATATTTATATTTATATTTCTATTTATATTTCTATTTATATTTATATTTATATTTATATTTATATTTATATTTATATTTATATTTATATTTATATTTATATTTATATTTATATTTATATTTATATTTATATTTATATTTATATTTATATTTATATTTATATTTATATTTATATTTATATTTATATTTATATTTATATTTATATTTATATTTATATTTATATTTATATTTATATTTTATTTTATATTTATATTTATATTTATTATATTTATATTTATATTTATATTTATATTTATATTTTCTTTTATATTTATATTTATATTTATATTTATATTTATATTTATATTTATATTTATATTTATATTTATATTTATATTTATATTTATCTTTATATTTATATTTATATTTATATTTATATTTATATTTATATTTATATTTTATTTTATTCTTTATATTTATCTTTATATTTATATTTATATTTATATTTATATTTATATTTATCTTTATATTTATATTTATATTTATATTTATATTTATCTTTATATTTATATTTATATTTATATTTATATTTATCTTTATATTTATATTTATATTTATATTTCTATTTTCTATTTATATTTATATTTATATTTATATTTATTTTATATTTATATTATATTTTATATTTATATTTATATTATCTTTATATTTATATTTATATTT